>JAUESH010000024.1:19445531-19473564 GCA_032275165.1 Synergus magnus
GGAGAAAGGAATTTGGTGGCATTTGAGAGAGTCTCTGTTTTATTTTTGGTGGCATTTGGGAGAGTTGAGTGTAAATATTTTTTGCTAAAACTAGGCCATTTACCTCCGATACGTACATAAATGGCCTAGTTTTAGCAAAAAATATTTATTATTGCGAGCGTAAAATTGGGGAAACTAATTTGCCCTTATGGTAATTACCCTGTGGCCCGAAGTTTGAGTGAGTCTCCCCTGTAACCCTGTTACGCTCTTTGCTCAAGAGCGTAATTCAAAGGAGTTTGAAAAGTTTCTTTAATTATCAAAATAAAAGAGAAGTTAATTTGAAAAATTTCCACAAATTCTAGAATTTTTTTTATGTTTCTTCAAGTCTAAAAAAAAAACTTTCGACAAATTTTGCTAAGAAACTGTTCATATAATATATTTATAAGGTCACTATTACAAAATCTATAAAATATTTTAGGCATCTTTTTAATACGTTAGTGGAGCTTCGTATCGGCTCACTTTGCTGCTTATTACTCTCCAAAACAACAGTTACTTTACAGTCTATTACACAATGAAGTCCAAGAGTGTAATACTGGTTCTTACTTTTGTTTTCTTTCAATCGTGCAATTCAGAAACAAAAAATTCGCAACCTCACAGGAATGCTCTTCTAATATTAGGTATGTATAACATGTTTTTAATAAAAATTTTTTAAGTATTGATAGGAATCTGAAGCAAAATTCAAATTTTTATCTTTGGGGCCATCAAGATGTAAACAATTTAAAACTTTTCGGGGGTTGAATCCAAGTTCTAATCTCAAACTTCGATTTCTTCATTTTACTCAACAAATGTTATAATAAGATATTTTCTAGTTTTGTGGCGGTATTCATTTTTAAAATAAAATTATGTGTACAGAGCGAAAAAATGTCTAGTTTTAATACATTTTTTTGTAAAATGAAAAGATTGAATTTTGAGGTGAGATCTCGAATTCTTCGTTTTAAGAAAAATGTATTCAAATTAAACATTTTTTAGCTCTGTAGACATATTTTTATTTTTAAGAGAAGTACATATACAGAGCGAAAAATATCTCATTTATAATATTTGTTAAGCAAAATGAAGAAATCGAATTTTGCGATTAGAATTTTGATCTAGCACTTTTAAAATAGGAAGGGTAAAAAAAAGGATACTGAATAGATGTTTTGTGCCATTTTAGAGGTTTTTGTAAATTCTGATGATAGAAACTTCGAAATTAGAATGCTCATCTTTCAAATATGTTTAAACTTATTTTTCCCGTGAAATATACAGCTGACGATGGAGGCTTTGAAATGGGATCCTACCGAAACACTATCTGCCAAACTCCAAATTTGGACAAATTAGCAAAGGAGAGTTTGATATTCAACAATGCATACACTTCTGTCAGCAGTTGTTCGCCCAGGTAAAGTTCATCTCTTCTCTAAGAATGTTGAGATAGCAAGAATATATTTCTAATATTTTGGATCAATTCTTTTTAATAGTCGTGCTTCCTTATTGACTGGATTACCAAGTCATCAAAATGGAATGTATGGTCTGCATCAAGGTGTTCATCACTTCAATTCTTTTGAAGATGTTCCGAGTTTGTCCAAAATATTGAAGCAAAATAAGATAAGAACAGGTGTGGTGTGTCTGTGAATTTGTAAAGTTAATATGATTATTTGTCTCTTTAAAGATTCTAAATTGTAAAATATTTCTTTATCAGGTATTATTGGCAAAAAGCATGTAGGACCCAGTGAAGTTTACCCATTCGACTTTTCTCACACAGAAGAGAATGATTCTGCCCTTCAAGTGGGTCGTAACATTACTAAAATAAAACTGTTGGTTAGAGAATTCTTGTCCCAAAAAAAATCTGAGTACGTGTTTTAAGGATTTTACGTTCATATTAGAAATGATTGTAAAATACGAATGTAGATAAATTATGGGACTTTCCTTTTCCTGCAGACCATTTTTTCTATACATAGCTTTCCACGATCCACATCGATGTGGACACACTAATCCAAAGTATGGAAACTTTTGTGAGAAATTCGGAAATGGAGACACTGGTATGGGAATAATTCCAGATTGGTCTCCAATTTATTATCAATGGGACCAAGTGAAGGTTCCCTACTTTGTTCAAGACACTGAAGCAGCCAGAAGAGACGTATCTGCACAGTACACAACCATATCTCGTCTTGATCAAGGTATATTGTATTGTATAATTGTTAAGTATACAAACGCTTGAATAAAATTTCAACTAAAAACAAAACATATTTTAGGAGTCGGACTCGTTCTTAAAGAATTGGAAAATGCTGGATTCAAAGAAAACACAATGGTGATTTACTCATCTGATAATGGCATTCCCTTTCCCAATGGACGAACTAATCTTTACGATCCTGGTAACTAGATTTCTTAATTTTGAAGTAAAAATTGAAGAGCTCAAAAATTAAGGGTATATTGAATACAAGTTCTAACTTCGAAAGTCGATCCCCTATTCTTACTCAACGAGAAAATCAACTAACAATTTAATAATTTCTAGTTTTTGAAGAGTAAATTTTATACCTAGGTATGGCAGAACCAATGATGATTTCATCTCCATATCATAAACAAAGAAGAAATGAAGCAACACACAGTATGAGTTCATTATTAGACGTTGTCCCTACTTTCTTGGATTGGTTTAAAGTTCCATACCCTAATCATTCAAGTGATTCAAATCAAGTAAATAAATTCCGTTTGTCAGGAAGGTCGCTACTCCCTCTTCTTATTGAAGGTAAGTTTCCTAATAATGTAATAATCATATAAATTGAAATTAAATTATTATTAACTTTGCTTAGAACCACAAGAAGAGAATACTACAGCAGTCTTTGCAAGTCAGACACATCACGAAGTTACCATGTATTATCCAATGAGAGCCATCAGAACCAAGCGGTATAAGCTTATTCACAATTTGAATTACAAGATGCCATTTCCTATCGATCAAGATTTTTATCTATCGCCAACTTTCCAGGTATTTTTTTAAACGTTTTAATTTAAAACTCGATGATTACCCAATGATTATTTTTGTGTTATTGTTTTCATAGGATCTGTTAAACAGGACACGAACAAATCAACCACTTCGATGGTACAAGTCATTAAAGACTTACTACTATAGAGATGAATGGGAATTATATGATCTCAGACGTGATCCAGAAGAAACTAAGAATATAGCTGGTAAATTGTCAGTCAAGGTAAATTGACATCTAAATCTAAACCGATGTATCTAAAAAAATGCTCATCAAAATAATTTTATGTAATTTCAGAATATTTTTGCTGGCTTACAAGAGAGATTACTAAAATGGCAAAAAGAGACTAGAGATCCATGGATTTGTGCACCAGGAGGAGTACTTGAAGCAGTTGAAGACTTTAAAGATAATCCGCAATGCAAACCTTTGTATAATCTAGATTTAGAATACTGAATTTTCAAATATTTCTCTCTAATAATTCTACAGATCATAAAATTTTAAGTTGCCATTTGTGATACTTTTTTTAAACGCAACGTATTCTATGAATATTCATTTTTCTTACTTTTATAAATGATTTAAAGATAAGTAACTCTTTACGTCTTATGTATAAGCACCTGAACTTTATTTTACTCGCCATATTTATGGAAAAAATAAATATAAAAGAAGAAAAGCAAATCTGAAACTATTATATATTAATATTAATTTTTCTACGAAAATTTGAGTACATACCACAAATTTACAAAAAAGATCCTAGCTGCGATTGCGTAATATTCTTCAATTTTCTCGCACGTTGATTTAAAATCGCGTCATTTAGCTGGTGTATGTAAAAGGAAGATTTGTTTGCTGACGATTCTATTTCAGTCAATTCTTCGGAGATCTCGTCCATCTGCGTTGAAAAACATTTTTCAATTAGACATTTAAAACACCTTGAATGATCATTTATATTAACTTTGTATTATTATTTATTTTATAACTATCAACGAAATAAACTAAGACAGATCATAAATTTTAATCAAAGTTCTAAATTTAATCGATTTAAAGTCTCAGAAACTTGAAAATTATAATTAAATATTTATTAATTTATTATCATACATATTCTGAAATTTTTATATTTCTGAAAAACTTCAAATATCCAAAATGTAAATCACAACATAACCTTAAAATTACACGAAACAAAAACGACGAAAATATACTCACATATTTTTTATAAGCGAAAAGCCTATTATTCTTCTGTTGATTATGGTAAATTTGTTTGAACTGTATCATAATTATAAAACTTAGTACAAATCCCCCGACTAAAACTAACGTATTTATATTTAGTATACCGCGTGAAATTAACATAACAAATTGCAAACACTCCGAAAAATAAATAAAAAACTGGTGAATATCCTCGAAATTAATAAAATCGTCATTCAACGAAAAATGCCAATAGTTATATAAACAAATGAAAAGAAATTATATATTGTAAATTTGGAAAAATCGTGTATACGTAATATTACGGCCGGTTCTTTTATGAGTGGTTCTGCCACTATTCTTTTAAACTTGAATTTGTTGGAATTGTTTAAATTCACGTTTTAAGGGATTTGTGCATTTTGTTTAAAATGTGGACGAGAATAAAAAAATAAAAAACATTGACAGTCCAATAAGTTCAACTAGGTATGTACAAAACTGGATTTCAGGTAAATGGCGGCCATTACTGAAACAAACTAGGCGGTAAATTTTAAACAGAGTATGCGAATAAAAATAATATTTAAAATAATAGGTATAATAAAATACTTTTCATTTTATATTATTTGTCAATGAACTGTGGAACGTGTACAACAAATTAGCCCACTTCAAGAAGGTCCGAAGAAAATTTGTCGAATGAATAAAATTGTATCTGAAAAGGAAAGGAATTTTAATATCCGTTCAATGAGAAAAAGTTGTTAATTATTTATGTTAAAAAATAAAGGAACTGAGTCAGTAAAAGAAGAACTGTAAACGAAAAAACGTATTTTTAGAGAATATTCAGAATAGAATATTTTTAGAGCCATTCAAAACAATCAGAATAAAAGATGAATGTGGAAAATTTTGATCAAAAACCGCAAAATAAGGCTTACAAGACAGGGTGTAACATTTTAGATTGAGAATGTTTCCTTGAGATTCTGGGTTAGAATTACATAAATCGCTTTTTTAATTCCAATTAGTTATTTACTTTTTGTACAAAATGTACATACTCATCATTCTCTCTCCATAAAGAACGAAGAATTGAAGATTGAAGAAGAGTGTTGGATGGTAAGAAAAGTATCCAAGTTATTTATTTTGATCAAACGAAATCAGCAAAATCACCATCATCACCATACGAACAAAAATATAACCTAACTCGTCAGACATTTTTCATCATTTTTAACAACCGAATACTTCGCAAAATCAGATTTTAAAACTGACGAAACAATTCGACTCGAAATTACGACAAAACACGACCATAACAATGACTATGAACACGATCGACTTGTGTTTGGTAAACGTAAACACAAAGTGAACACTTATCGCAGGGCTTAGAAACAATATCACTGTGTTTATTTACTTTTCAGGAGTAAATGACCCAATTATTTTTAAAAATCGAAAGTTTATTGTCAACAGAAACACTCGCGACCCTGAAAATGTAACCAAATATGGCGCGCTCCAAAAATTCACTCTACGGGTCAACTTGCACATAACAGAAACAATACAGAGTCATGACTGATTACATACGACTTGGCTAACATTTTACATGCACTGATTGAGTCATATACTATCATTTTCATGAAATTCACAGTTTCTCATCTACCGAATCACTCGCGAACCCGAAAATGTACACTATTATAACAGGCGCAACTCTCACAATCCACGAATACGCGAAAAACTGGCAGATGTATTACAACTAACCGACTTTTCTTCAGAACATTTTCAAATTTCCACGAATTTGATGGTCTCGGCCAATTAGCACCAAGACCTTGACTACGAACGTCAAATTTCGCTTGCTTGCCCTGCAGTAGTGGAACGACTGGAGTCAATGGAATAACTGACAGTTAATCCACTGACTCCAGTCGTTCCACTACATTCAGTGGACCCAGTGATCTCAAAGTTGGCTGCCTGCGCACGCGATTCAAAATCGAATTAAATTAATTCGATTTTAAATCCATATTTTCCCATATTTTGACCAATGGCAGCATTTCTCCGGTGGGAAGTCAACATGTGCCCGCCCGCAGGCAGCCAACTTTGAGATGACTGAGTGTGGACCGCGTGCAGTGCAAGCAGTGCGAGCAAGCAAAATTTGACGTTCGTAGTCAAGGTCTTGGTGCTAATTGGCCGAGACCATCAAATTCGTGGAAGTTTGAAAATGTTCTGAAGAAAAGTCGGTTAGTTGTAATACATCTGCCAGTTTTTCGCGTATTCGTGGATTGTGAGAGTTGCGCCTGTTATAATAGTGTACATTTTCGGGTTCGCGAGTGATTCGGTAGATGAGAAACTGTGAATTTCATGAAAATGATAGTATATGACTCAATCAGTGCATGTAAAATGTTAGCCAAGTCGTATGTAATCAGTCATGACTCTGTATTGTTTCTGTTATGTGTTATGTACTTTGTGTTTACGTTTACCAAACACAAGTCGATCGTGTTCATAGTCATTGTTATGGTCGTGTTTTGTCGTAATTTCGAGTCGAATTGTTTCGTCAGTTTTAAAATCTGATTTTGCGAAGTATTCGGTTGTTAAAAATGATGGAAAATGTCTGACGAGTTAGGTTATATTTTTGTTCGTGCGGTGATTTTGCTGATTTCGTTTGACCAAAATAAATAACTGCGTATTTACATGGATACTTTTCTTACCATCCAACACTCTTCTTCAATCTTCAATTCTTCGTTCTTTATGGAGAGAATGGTGAGTATGTACATTTTGTATAAAAAGTAAATAACTAATTGGAATTAAAAAAGCGATTTATGTAATTCTAACCCAGAATCTCAAGGAAACTTTCTCAACCTAAAATGTTACACCTTGTCTTGTAAGCCTTATTTTGCGGTTTTTGATCAAAATTTTCCACATTCATCTTTTATTCTGATTGTTTTGAATGGCTCTAAAAATATTCTATTCTGAATATTCTCTAGAAATAAGTTTTTTCGTTTACAGTTCTTCTTTTACTGACTCAGTTCCTTTATTTTTTAACATAAATAATTAACAACTTTTCCTCATTGAACGGATATTAAAATTCCTTTTCAGATACAATTTTATTCATTCGACGAATTTTCTTCGGACCATGGACTTTATCGAGGACGAGAATGAGGATTTATTTAATGTGGATCGATTCTATCGAGGATGATGGACATTATCAAGGATGGTGGATTCTGTTCAGGACGAGAATGTTGGAATGGATTGGGACGAAAAAACGTCTGATCGAGGGAATTCAAGATCCAATATCTACTGCTCGTACTGTTCAGAAACACGACATACGAGTATGTAGATGGTAAGTGAGATTTCAGAGTTCCTCCTCTTTTCATCATGTTGGAAACGAAAGGTTTAAACCAACACGAAGAGAGGTTGTATTTATTTATTAAAAAATCTCATAGTGACCGCTATAGTAAGAACTAGCGAGTGGACAGCTTGGCAAATTTGTTCTTCTAGTAATTACAACATATCATTAAACTGAAAATTAATATTTCGTTTTCGAAATTTTATTATCTTAATATGTTTTACGGCGTACAGGAAATAGGATTCCGAGTAAATTGTGTCCGACATAAATATAGGAAAATCAAAAGTATATATAATCATACTTATATATATTTTGGATAACATACGTATCTTATATTTCATAAAACTTTATTTCGTTTGTAAAAAGAGCCTTAAGACTTGTATTAAAAAAAAACATTTTAAACTCTTAAAACTAAATGTTCAACCCATAAATCTGCCTTAGCAATCGTTCTCTTCTAAATTATCGAAGAAACTAGAATCAAATTTCATTCTCTTCTCCATCCTATCCCTAATCTTTTTTTTTAATTGTTCTACTTCTTTTGCCCTCAAAATCAATTTGCTCTCGAAATCGAGTAACTCATGATTTAAAGAAAGCATATGACCTTCACGAGAAATTAACTCACGTTCACGACGAATTACCTCTCGTTCTCGATCTATCAGTTCACGCTCACGATTTATTAGTTCCTGTTCACGGTCCAAAGGATCAGAGATTCGTTGCTTAAGCTCGGTTTCGCGAAATGTTAATTCGCGTTTCCGAGATGATAACTCGCGTTCACGACTCTTTAGCTCGTTTTCTCGAGATGATAAATCGCGTTTTCGATTTCGGGAATTCTGGACAGACGAGATCTCAGATATTTCATTAGATATTTCAAAGTTGCTGGGTTTCAAACAATCTGTATCAGATTTTTTTGCTTTTTGGCTTGTAGAAGGTTCGGGATTGTTGATATTTTCTTGTAAATTATATACTCTCGTATTTGCTGAATTGGAAGTTTCAGAGATTGGCACATTCTTTTTCGGTGATGAAATTCTCGTTGCAGTTAGAATTAAAGTTTCTTTTAATTCTGGAATGTTGGAATGTGGCTTATCAATTTTGCTTAGCTCAGATTCTTTGTCATTGACGTCTATGTCTTCGAGCCATTCTTCTTCCAGAAAAACGTCCTCTTCATCGGAGAGATTTTCAGTGATATCCTGACAATTATATTAATTAATTACATAAACTACAATTCTTTTGAATATTTTTGTAAGATGCTAAACAATTTACGGGATTTAAAGATGTTTTAAATATTAGAAAATTAATTTTTTCTTCATATCTGCATATTATAGAACTTACATTATCAGCTGGATCGAGAGAAAGGTTGTTTGCGCTTGTTAAGTTAATCAAGTTCAATAAATTCATTTGAGTATCAGTCAAAGTTCCACTTATTGCACGTTTCTGTAGTGTCTCCAAATTCTGTCTTGCAAATCGATAAACATATTGCCACGACTGCAAAGAATAATATTGTACTGTACTTAAATTTCCAAGTGAAAAAAGCTACTACTAATTCACTTACTTTTCTCCATTGTCTCCACGATTTTGTCGGACCAGGCATTCCATTAAGTTCTTCTGCAATTTGCTTCCACAAATTTTGTGCATCGAGACGGTCCGGTCTAATGACGTAATCAGTAACCTTAGGTAAAATTAAATTCACGTTGTTTTTGATAAAATCCACCAACACAGACTTCTGTTTTTCTGTGAGCTTCTTCTGATCCAAGTTTATTATGCTTCAAGAAAAATTTGATAGTTATTTTCGGTTATTTATATTTAAAAATTGTAATTCATAGTTATGTTATTACATTCTATATGGATGTTGGATCAAAGTTGCAATATTCTTTTTGAAAATACAAGTTTAAAAAAATGAGTTCCTCTACAGAGAGAAAATATATCTAATTATAATATTTGTGAATTAAACTGAAGAAATTAAATTTTGAGGTTAGGACTTGGTTCCAACACCCCCTTTAGTAACAAGTAAAAAGTGTACCATGGTTTTTCACGGATCGTTAAATTTTGCTTCAGAGAAAACTGGTTGATTATTTTCTTTTCTTCAAACATCTTCTATCCGTTTATTCTCAGCTTGTAAGATGAGTACCTATGTTACATAAAATTAGTTATTAGTCTTTCAAATTGATTGACAAATCTGTACAATTAACATTAAAAACCTTTTCAAAAATGAAACTCCTATCGTTGTATGTAAAATTCTACTAAAACTATTGTTTGGAACTAATAATCATATAGGTTATCCCTTACATCAGTCATGTCATCATAGATTAATTTGAAAACAATATTTGCAGTGATTATACATACTTTCAAGTAATTATGATATCTAGTAGTATTTAGTATAATTAGTTGCCGGATTTTAGTCTCCTGTTCGTTTATTTCATTTTTGTCATAACTGCTTTATGAAATATGTATACAAATACAATACAACTTGACGTCATGTTTATTGTACAAGTCAGGGGAGTCAGGGTACAAGTCAAACCAGTTTATGTCAGTTCTGTCAAAGTTGGCTGCCTGCGCCAAAGATCTTTGTCTGCGCGCGCAGCACATGTTGGCTTCCCACCGGAGAAATGCTGCCATTGGTCAAAAATTAGCGCGCGATTTAAAATCGAATTAATTACTTCGATTTTGAATTGCGCGCCAGATTATACCCAATGGCAGAATTTTTCCAACGGAAAGCCAACACGCGCTACGCGTGCAGGCAGCTAGCAGGCAGCCAACTCATATATTTTTCCATATTTTCTGTCATTTGACATTTCCAAAAATTTCAGCGAGACATCTTATATTGTTTAAAAATAAGAAGTCGGAAAAAATATATATGGAACGTTCGGTAAATAGTGACCAAATAGTTTACCATTTGCTTACAGAAAATGCGCGATTTTATTTAACACTTTTAAAAATTTTTAATGAAAAAACATTATAAGGAAAGAGATTTATAAGCGGATAAGTCTTCAATTTCAAATTCGGAAAGAAAAGAGAGGATAAATGTTTTATGTTGTCCAAGTTCTAAAGTAATTAGTATTATAATTAGATATTTTTTCATTCTATAGAGCTACTCTTTTTTTAAATGGAAGTTTGTCTACAGAGCGAAAAGATAATTAATTTTATTACTTTTTACACAAAACAAAAAATTCTAATTTAACTTCAAAAATCCATTTCTTCATTTTATAAATAGTACTACAGAGCGAAAAAATATCTAGTTACAATATTTGTAGTGTAAAATGAGGAAATCGAATTTTAAGGCTAAACATTGGGTCAACACCTCTTTAAGCAATTACAATTTTTAACTGGAGCCTTCAAAAATTAAAAATTCGATGTGATTGAAACTGTATATAATTTGAAATTACAATCGAAATAATTCCCAAGAATTTAAAAGCGTACTCGCATAATTTCATATCACATAAAAAATGATGATTTATTTTTCATAAAATATATGTCGTATTTTTTGTGTCGTTTATTCGCTTCATAATATTGGGTAATTTATATCCGTTTGCAAACCAAAAACTACATACATATTTACATCAATTTAAGTTAGCTAAAATATTTGCATTTACAATCAATTTCAAATCTTCATCAGATTTAAATTTTTTAATTAAGACTATACGAACGACTATATATACGAAGTAAGAAAATCCAGTTTTTGATCATTTTTAAACGGTATATTAAATTTTTGTCTAAACAATCTATTTTAATTGTCCGTCACCTCCTGTTCCATTAATTCCGCCATAGCTGGGCATTTCCGATGGTCGCAAAGGGTTGATCTCTCCCTGGAAGGAATATAAATAAAACTAGATAAATGATAAGAATATTATAAATTTTCTCGCGTTTATCAATAAAGTTTAAATGATTTTTCCTTATTAAAATATTTCAATAATAATTAGTATACTTATTAGAAATAATTATTAAATTAAATATTAGATTAAAATCATATATTTAGAAAGCTAAGGTATAGGAACTTTAACATATTACGTAACATTATTAATAAACATTGGGAAAAACTGAAGCTAAACATATTTTTTTGAAGATGCGAAAAGAAAGAAATGGCACAACACATTTTGAAGTAAGGTCATTCCTTTTACTGTCCTCTGTAAAAATGTACATCCGCAAAATTTACAGCAGAGTCATAATAGTTGTTACAACCTGTTATAGACGTTATTAGTCATTATTGTACTACTAAAAAATGTAACAATTTTCAATTGTTCAGACCGATTCGGTTTCTGGAGTGTAATCGAATTGCGATTCTGATCACAAACAATCAGAATATCATTTACAATAATAGAAGAATTAATATTCTTTTAAATAAATACTATCTTATTTCTAAATTGCACGTAAAAATACGTGTATATAAATATATTTATAAAAACTGGTTTATATTCCTCTAAGCAGACGAACAGGATGGTTTGAAGTCAAACTGACAATAGAAAATGTCGATAGGAGAATAATATGTTCAAACAATATTTAAAATATGTAACAACAAATAAAGCGTCATGCGTTTACTAACGGAACATAAACCAGATCTACAGTGATTACAATTAAATATTTCGAAATAAATAATTCGATTCGATCATTCTTTATCTCACGTGATCGACGGTACCAAATCGATGCACAATCCTTTAATAATTTTTAATAATATCTAATTTTTAAACCTCTAAGTGCGAAGCACATGTATGTCCAATTTTCAATCAAAAATACATTATCTGTATTCTTGCTTACCTATTTTTTACCGTAAATGATAAATCCTCAATAGTAATATGTACAAGTATTTATGGACGTATAACGAAGGTATTTGTTTTAAACAAATGGAAGAAATAATAAAAATACAAGGATAACGAAAATATAGGGAAAATATAGAGGAAATAAAAATATAAGGAATAAATACAAATTCGAGAATAATTAAAGAATGAAGATGAAGTGATCTACCCTCAAATATTTGATTCTTGGGTCTAACTAATATATGAAAATGATTTTCAATAAAAATAAATTAATACGATTAGGTATCTTTTAAGATAACAGTCGTTAAATATAAAAAATAGTGATGCTATTTTAAATTCAGGGCCTTTCCTTTAAAAAAAAAATACTTCTAATGCTCAAACTCAAATCTGAGATTTTCGAATTAGTGAATCTACAATTGAAAATAGCACCTAGCGCTTGGTGCTCTCATTTTAGTTTGCGCTCAAGAAGGCGTCACAATAAAATTGAATAAAATTGACGATACGCAATATTAAATCAAGAAGTTCTCGATTTCGGCAATAATATGAGCTCCGTGGATTTAGGAAAGTGGAAATATTATCTTAAAGAGTAATAATCACAGTTCCCACCATCGCCCTCCACTTTTCCTTTTATCGTCGCTGCATAAACTTAATACTTTCATCGTTTCACAACACGTGTACAGAGTAAAAAAAGAGGCAACGTCCAGAAGGAAGCAGAACACAAGAGTACAAAGCACGAATTAAAGCGCCGACAATCTCTCGACAAGCATTAGCAATGTGACGATGAGGTGTGCTCCCTTATAGCTGCCAAGTGTCCTGAAACGTTCACCAGTTTCAATAAGATTGAAATTGATAGTGACTTTTTTTACAATCGCCAGTGGCATCGATGAGTCACTGAGAAATCGAAAAGTTTTCAAGCTTCTGATCACAAAACTGCCTTGTTAAGAACCATCAGCATGATTATGTTGCTGGCAGCAAATGGAGAGTGAGCTCGTTAGGTCAACAGACGCGATTGGGTGTACCATTATTCACCTGTGTTCCATCATCAACTTCATATTCGCCAGGGGGTAGCTTCTCTGGCGTGGTCCTTCTTCTGTCCTTGAAAAGGTCCGCCACGTTCACCGCCTGAAAACAATTTTTAGAGTGTAGATTTCATAAAGGCAATCGAACAGATTAATAGACATAAAATTTAAAAATAAATTGCTAATGCTGTCTTTTGAATTAGAAATCATATCTCATGAGATGTAACCGAGAGATTAATCATCTATTAAATCTTTGAAATCACTTAAAATTCCACGAAATTCCTTAAAATTTATCAAAATATTTTGAAATCGCTTGAAGTCTTTTAAAATTTGGAAATCTTTTGAAATCTTTGAAATCTTGAAATCTAGTACACACTCAAAATTCGAGTAATCAATCTGTCAGATGTGACTTATTATCACTTTCAATTTTTTTTTAAATATTTCAGCTTCCCTAGGTTTTTATATACTAGCTTATTCCCGTTTACAGACAGAATGACTTGATTATTTATAGTTGCACTTACGACCAGTACAGAGAAGGTCAAACCTTGATCAAGCCTTGACAAAGAATTTGAATAAAAAATGGTAAAAGATTTAAACCTCTTGTTTAGAATGCAGAAGTATTTGATGAAATATGTACCACTTAGGGCAAAAATATATTGGGAAGTTTCTTACCACGATAACTGCGACGACACTTCCAAGAATGGAACCAGCTAAAACATCGCTCCAGTGGTGTTTGTAGTTTGAAACCCTCGTCAGCGCCGTGAACCAAGCCATTAATAAGCAGATAAATTGAAGAACGTTCTTCAACAATTTACTTCCTTTCCACGTAAACCTTAATTCTAGGTAGAGCTGAAAAAAATTAAATTAATTTACATATAGCTTTGTGGTACTTTGTCAAAAGTCATAAAAAAAAAACTAAATTCTAACCAAAATCTCTTGCCTCTTTAGTTTTTATGTTATTGTTAAGAAAAATATATAATTCCTTTTCTTAGAAGAACAATACAAAGTTGTATACAATTTTGAAGATTGAAACGAAACAAAAGTTATTTTATGCAGAGTTTTCGTGACGGTCTCTTTAAGTTTTTCAAATAATTCTCATCACGATTTGAATAATTTCCATTTTCTATAGTACATTACACAATAAAGTATCTTTATATTTTATAAAACATTATAGAGACAATCTAAAAATAACATAGCTATATACATTTCGAAGAAAAGAGCGGATGGTTATAGTAACTACTCGAGAAATCTCGTTCTAAATTCATTGAACACTTCTCTCAAGGTTTCTTCCAGTCTGATTGCGAATAAGTATGACTATTAAAACCTTTTCTGACCAGTTTTGACTCAGAATGAGAGAAGGACGCAAAATAAACTTTCGCCCGTGACAAAAGTAATAAATCGAACAAATATTATAAGAAAAAAATAGGTATATAAAAAGGAAATAGGCCTCCAGGGTGGCGACTTGACAGGAAACCGGCAAAAGTCAGAAAATGACCGGGAATTTAATTGATCGAGAAAAAACCGGGAATTTAATTAAAAGACCGGGAGTTTACTTCTAATTGAATTACATCTAATTACTTCTTATTTTTTCCATTATAAAAAAAAAACATTTTGCAATTTTTTGCTCTATTGTATTTCAGGATGTTTAGAATGAAAGTCATGAATTAAAATAAACCTTTGCGCTTTGCAATAAATATAAATATGTTACTTTCAGTAGAGCGAGAGAATTGAAAAACTTGACCTGAAAAACCAGGAATTTGAAATCATCCGTCGAATCGACACCCTGGGCCTTTGAACCAGAGGATCATTTTTTTATACTAAAATATATCAAGAGACATTTGATGGCTAAAGTTTCATTAATAATAGTACATAGTTTCAAATTGCTCGACATATGTCATCAATGCTCATTATTGCTCAGTCATGACTATAATATCTACTACAAGATGTTCAAAAAAGAAATAACTTACCACAAGATAAACCATGGCGTAGAATGAGAAGGATGAATGGCCCGACGGGAAAGATAATCTGAAACGATCAATCGCTTGGTGTCAAATAAATTGCATTTATAAGTCAAACAAGAATTAGATTATATTTCAAGTGCATCCCTCAAATTACCACAGTTCTCACCTACAATAAATCGGAATATCTTTTTTGGAAGAGACCGACAATTTATTCGCGATAAATGCTGGGATGTTATTTTATTTTATCGATATCAATCACACTTTTAATATAAGGTCTTCGATTTGGCCCGAGGATAAAAACATTAGGGAGATGAATAGGTGACTCCAGTTTTAATGATGATGTATTACTTGCAACAGTGTTGCTTAGGAACCGGTTTATTTTTAAACTAACATTTATTAGGAAGTTTGAAAGTTTGCAAAACTATGAGTATCAAAACATTTTAAAGACGCATATAATGCTTGAATGATTCAATTATTGATAAGTGAATTGATAAATTCCATTCGATTGGTTTAAGTGAATTTGCTAGATTGACAGATAATCTTGAGTAAATAATATTTCAGTTAATAAGTTGATTATCGATTATTTCTAGACAACTTCCTTATTTGTAATAATAATCGTGATTAGCTTTTCATTTATACGAGGGCATGTTCACCTTCTACTCGTTATATGTATGTAAATCACTTTGATCTGTAACCTCTACAAACTCATTTTCTTGTAATTTTATCCTGTCGAGAGAAATAGCTATTTATAAAATCCAATATTAAAAAAGTGGTGTAACGAAATGTCTTGAAAATCTCGCATACATTGTTGTTGCAAACTTGCTCTCCAAATTTGAATCAGCGGAATTTCATTGGTTTTTGAATAACTTGAAGTTGTAAGAAGTAAAATAAATAATCGTGCGCGTTAGCGCGCGTGTTGGTTTGCTAGTAAAGCTAATAAAATCATTAATTTAGAAATTGGATTCCTTTTGAAATCTTTAAATCCTTTCAAATAATTTTAAATGTCTTGAAATATAAAAACAATTTTTTTAATTAAAAAAATTCGAAAACAGTTTCAAAATATCTTAAAAAATCCGCGGGACAATTTTATGACGCCCTTCTTTTATCAAAAGGAATGCAAAAACGAGAAATTAATCGCGCGCAGAGTGTGCGGTTCATTTGCTAGTTTTTTTTAAAAAAGATAGATAGAGAGGGTAAATTTAAAGTACTTGGTGGACCACAATTTAAAAATTTCTTCAAAGCAGGTACTAAATATTGCACACGAAATTGACGAACATGAAAAGAAACTCAGGAAATCTTGAAAATTGCAATTATGAATTTTTTCTCTCAGAACTGTATCCATAAAGGCGAAATTGGCAAGAGATTAAAGAAGTGGGATATAACGTTGGTTTGAAATTTATGCTAATTCATTTTGGATGCAGCGGAGCTTCGTCAAAACATGTGGCGGGATGGTCACACAAAGTCAAGCCTCGTATAAAACGCCTTTCAAATATAAGATACAGGTCGACTGGTTCTGCTTCTCGAAACTTTTTTCAACTAAATAAATGAAGCGATTAAAAAAACTTGGCCAGCTACTAACCCGATTTTTTTCTCCGTCCTCTCGTTACTTCTTTTTTTCTTTTTCTCAAGTTAGGCGAAAGAGGGAGCACATAAGAGCAGGAAGAACAGAGGCGAATGAATGAATGAATGAATTCTCTGTGGGTTTTATCGGCAATTCTTCAAATGACTCTATGTATAGAACTGTCCTGTTAGCGAGAATGACCCTAGTATAGATAGATAAATTCGAGCACTTATGGCGCCGGCTTCTAAAAGGACCATATTTTTTTGCTGCTTTTGTCTTTGACTTTGATATCAAGCACTAATTTATATATCTAGGAATTCGTAATTTTTCAATTCTCAATTATTTCCTGATTTCTTATCATTTTTCCTGGGTAACTCAAATTTTTTAATTTAGTCCTTTAAAATATGTTATAATAAATACAATAAATATATTATTAATATATAATACATAAAATAAAATATAAAAAAATAAATATATTTATAAATATAAAATAAAAATATTTTTAGAACATTGCGTTTTTCTTTATTTTCTCGTTAATTATAACAGATGGCATCGAACAGAAAGGGAAACTATTCGCTTGGAAAAACAATAACGACGCATCATGCTGATAGTGTCTGCCTTGATTTCAAACTTAAAGAACAATGAATGGAACGCTCGGTAAATAACCCAGAATTCTCTGATGTATCTTATCGCCGATTAAGTTTCCGTGAAACTCATTCCAAAACGAAAAGTGCAATGCTTATAAGATTCGCTATTTATTTAATTAAGTAAGTAATTAATTTTCAGCAGTGAATTTTTTTAGTAAAATAAAAATAATAGCAAAAATTAGACTCCTAAGAACTCTATATTCGTCGACACTTCATCTGCCAAAAATATGATAAGAGTAGAAGAGATACCGAGTTTTTTTTTCACTGAGAGCATGAAATCAGGAAACGTAAGGGTATCACTAAATATAAAAAAAACTATTCTAATGGGGCGTGTTAAAGATAAATAGTATAGAAGATGAGATTTCTCAATTTTGGTGACTGATTTTAGTAATTAATTATAATACGTAACTAGAAAGGCGGAACTGATTTAAACAATCTCAATTTATATTAGAAACACAATATTAATTTAAAGTAGTGTATATATTTAAAAATGAAATCGAATTTCGAATGCTTTGGTTTAAAACTACCTCCTGGTTGAAAAATTGAGTTAATTCGAACCAGATATAATGAAGGTCGCACCGACTGCAGTTCATTGCCATAATTTGTCCCTACAATGGAGCATCCGCTGCCCGCAGAACTTGAATTTCGTTCATGCGAAACCCCATTGTTACGTCCTACTTATTATCATTTTTTGCAGGCGTAATCAGCAAACCTGTTTGCTCTTCATTTTTCAACGTCTTATATTTTCACCTCCATAATCATCGTACGATTATCAAACAACGCTCTTATCAAGTGCATTCAATAATTGCAGTTCCTTGCATAAAAAGACAACAGATAAAAAAGAAAATATAAGAAATTTCACAAAAAGATATCTCAACGATTTTTCGGCTTACTGTCTGCTTTGTTTAAGGGATTGCAAAAAGTTTAAAGATTTCGCGGGGTTGAAATCTGAAACGTGAATCCAAGAGTCATTAGATTACAATGTGAAAGCCTATTTCAAAATGGTCAGCAGCCCACTATAAAACATTAACATTCATCATCATGACAACACAATCAACAATACTTGTTAAAAAAAGAAAACTAAAAATTCTACAGCGAAAGCTATTCAATTTATTACAACACCGCGTCAACGACATTCACTTTGGTCCAAAGAGAATGCAAATTTTCATGAGACTGAAAGCTTCTTGTAGATTCTAGCATATTTTGAATTCCCTACTTATGAATCTTGAGCAAAGAGTCTTGTGTAATAAAGGAATATTTGCACTTTGCATTTGCCAGTAACGAGGAAAGAATAAAATTACCGTAGCTCCTTCTGCATCTTTGGTGATAGATTTTTCGCGGTACAGACAAAGTCCTCGATATATCTGAATTGATTTTCAGGAAGAGAACAGTTGATGCTTGGCATGCAGACTGACATAAAATGTGGCCTCAGGCGTCCGATTGTATATTTTCCAACATCAGTCGTTAATATTGTGGCGAATGCGCCGAAACCAAAGAGTCCAACCTATAAATAGTTAAAAATTTTTAGTCATATTTCCTGTATTTCTCTTCTACTTCCAAAAAAATGATTCTCACTTTACAGTAGGCTGTCCACACCCACGCTGGTATGTTCATTCCCAGCAATACCTTATTCGGTTCACCTGTATTTCTAGCGTGAATGTATTCTGCAAGCAGCATCTATAATGAAATCAGAAAACATACATATATTAGATTTTTCCAAGAGCGTTCATAGTGAATCATTTATCAGTTTGGTTGGTTTCCTAAAAATGAATGTCGTACATTGTTCGCGATAATTTAACAGGTGTCTACTAACCGGGAAAACCGGGAAATTAAATAAATCTGGGTTAGAAAGTAGAATCAAGAGTCGAATTAAAAATTTTTTTAAACAGGGATTGATCACTCGAATTATGAATGTATACCAAATTTCAATATTTCAAGAAAATTTAATAAATTTCAACATATTTCAATAGTTTTATATTCAGGATGAGAATTGTAAAGGCAAGTTTTATATATGAGTATTTATAAAGCACACGAGTAAGCGTTCTTCTATCTTCTACATTCATCATAGAAAAGACAGTGTTATCATCAATCTTGGGTGTGAGTTGCTTCCTTCTCGACGCGTTTGATTAGCCATCGGATTTGCTCGGTTTTACATAACACATATCTCTTTAAACATTATTCCATAGTGTGTTGACACCATACGAGCTTTTAGTCATATATCTTATTGGATGTTTAAGCAGGTGTTAGGTTTTTTTATTTACTTTGGCTTCAGAGTTCAGGACCACCTCAGGTCACTACTCCACCGGTACCTCCACACTTACATTTCCCATTCTTGTAGTCATATATACCTGACATCGTATTTCAACTAAGGTAGGCTCTTTTACAATGATCATACAGGTATATTTATCCAGATCCTTCAAGGGAGATCTGAATGAAAGATCTTCAGTTTTTTGTGTAACATCATACAGAAAATCTCTAAACTGCAGAGGTCCACTGCGAGATTCCAGAAGGCTCTTAAAAACTGAAACCAAGGTAAAAAAGCAGCGTACCTGTTCCACTACAACCTCACTTTATAAGGAGCTGCTGCATTTGTCTTTCTTTTATGTGAGGATAAAGAGAAATTCCGAGTTCGGTTTCGAGGTGGAGGCCAAGGCTTTTAGGATCCTTTTGGACTTTAATTTTTTATGTGCTTAAATTTATGAACGTTTAAATAAAGGAAATTGTGAATTGATTATTTTTTAAACTAGGAACAATGATAAAATATTGGTTCATCAACATTGAAAATAATATAATATATAAAAAGAAACTAAATGTCTCCATTTTTCTTTGTAGTTGGAATATTATTTCTACATAAAATAGAATTAGGAAAAAATATTTCGTTCATTTGAACGTTCAAAATTTTAGGTACATAATTTTTTAATGAACAATCATTTAATAATTCAGCGACGAGTAACAACTAAATTTTTTCTCCAAATAAAACGGTTACAAGAAACATCTTTCAGACAAACTCAAAGAATTTGACACACGTGTAGCTAGAAAATATTCCCTATAAATCTTTTACGTTCCCTTAATTTACTTTACGATGATTTGAGTTTCAGGTAGATACATTTCAAGATTGGAAAGAATGCTTGAAGAGTTTCACTTTTTTTCTGTTAAGTGTTTCGTATTGAAAAGATACCGAGAAGACTACAATTTCCTACGGCAGAAAATTTTTCTTTGTATTTTCAAAACTTAAAATCATACATATTTGACTTTGAACAAATTAAATCAGAAATAACTTGCATATTTTTTACGAAGATCTTATCATATAATAAACATCGCTAAGAAATTTATAATCCTCATGATCGTACATGTGTATCTGATCAAAGAAAACACTTTGCAGCATAATATTATCATTTTTGATCTACGATTATTACCTGCTAGAGGATGTTTTCTGTGAAAACAGCAGGTATATTTTAATTCTATGTAAATTAAGAATCAATAATAGTCTAGGGGAATTCCATACCAACTATTGAAATCCTTTCGTAACTCAGCCAGATGCATCTTTAGGTCTTTGAGAATTTTTCTTAGAATTCAAAAACTTTACTAAATCCGAGAGCTTTCATGTTAAAATTGAGGAAATAGGGGTCAAGTAGTGAGGCCTAATTTAATCATATTCAAAACCTTTTTCCTATGAAGCCTCAAGATTTAAATCAGATTTGAATCTTATGAGGACGAGTTTCACCCTTTTTATCCTATTTTTTTTTCATTGTTTTTTTCTTGGAGAGACTAATGTTATACGTACGTTATAAATACAACATAGAAATTTTCATGCATCGTCTGCAAATTAGATGTGCTCTTATGAGGCCCTGAGGTGACAGCGATAACTCGAGGCATCGTCTAATATAACGCGGCTAGCAATAAAGTAGAAGGAACTAAGGAGAAAGGGAGTCAAGAAGGATACAAATAAAAGATTCTTGTCCCCTTTTCGTTTCAAAAGAGAAACAGATAGAAGCAAAAATACCAGTTGCACGTGCACGATTAACTTGCACGAGATACACAAGACTGAAGCTGTAAGTATTATAATAGGAGGGGGCAGGTGGTATTCTGCCACCCCTTGGAATATATCAATGATCATGAGTTCCCCTATAACAGATACCCAGCACCAGTATCTCACATCGTGCACATCATTTGAACTAACTGCGCAGTTAGCTCAAATTTTGACAAAGGAACATTTTTGATTTTGAGAGCATTGTTCTCAATGAAAAAGAAGAAAAAAAATTCCTTGTATTCTCGTTTTTCAACAAATAACAGGGTTTCTACTGTGTGAAAATTTAAGGAAATCCGGGAGTTATCCAGGAATTGAAAAAGGACGGGGAAAAGTTAATTTTTTAATTTAAAGTTTGAGAAAAGTTTTCCGAATAATCAATCTAAATATTTTTATTTGACGCTTTAAAATCCCGTCAAATCAAATAAAATGTAAAAGCACTTAGCAATATCAAAACATACACCAAGTGACAAATTACCGACATAGTTATTGAGTAATAGACTACAAACTTAAGAGTTCAAATCGTGAGAACTTGGTTACCGAAAAAAAACTAGAATGAAGTAGCTAAACGAGTTCAAGAACCCTCTGAGCTCAGACAGAACACGTGTTTATATTACGAGAAAAATCTATTGATAATGTCAGATTACTAGGTTTGACTTAGCTGGAGTTTGCTAATCGGGTCGCGAAGTCACAAATTAGTAGAATCAACAATAGATATTAATTTGTACACTCGCGTAAAAGATATTTCAGCTAAGTATTGGGCTTTGCGTAACTATGTATGAGTGGTTCTGGAGATAATCGTGGACACCAACTTTGAAAACGTGGTTATGAGAAAAACTCGCTTAAAGTTTTAAATATTGTCAGCAAAAAAAGTACATATGTATTTGATTTTAAAATTTATTTGTTTTAAGGTCGTACTTGATATCAGTAAAAAGTAGGTGACATCCCAAGGTTAACATCATTTATTTGAAAAATATCACCCTGAATTCCAAGGAATCATTTTTGGCAAAAGTAATTCTGAAATTGCAGACATTTTTGCACTGAACATATGTTTCTGATGATTCGGTAGCTTGTTCAAATTAATAAACTGCGTCATACTCTCTTAATCAAATTTCCTTAACATTCTAGAAATTGTGAAAGATGGAATAAGGTGAATCACCCAGAAATATCTTAGGGACACGTGTTCAATCAACATTTTTCGTCAATACCATAAACTTTGTCAACTGAAGAAAAAGAATATAAAGGAAGATAAAGGAAGCTAATTTTCAAAGTACATATATAAGTCACCAATTACCTTCCTGAACTCCATAATAGCTCTTAATACAATTAGGGGAAGAACATTACAGCAATTAAATATAAGCTTTAGTGAGTTATTTCTGTAATTCTTCTGAAAAATAACTTTTCTTTATCTACTGTTAATAGATTTAATCTATCAGATAACGGACAAAAATAAAAGGAATCCGCAGTGATGTACTGATAAAGAATCTTGCCAGTGTAGGTGGATATGGATATAAATAATATTATGCATGTATTGTGCGGTAAGGAGAGTTAAATGACTCACCGTGGATACAGGAAGTAAACCACCAATAACGTATAGCATTGAACTAGTGACTGTGGAGTCGTGGAATGGATGGTGGAGTGATTCATCGTTGCAAAAAAATCCTCGTTTATAAGGTGTACCAAAAAGGTAAAATACCACTGCAAACAGTCCAACTGAAACAAAAAACAATCTTATTAAATTGTTGAGAAAGTTGATGAGCACTTAAAATTTTCGTTTTACTTATGTGAAGATATATAACGGATTAAGAAATTATCGCGTTATATAATTCTGAAACGTCACAAAGTAGAACATTTCCAGTTAACAGTTTTTTTAAAATTACGGCTACCGTTTTATTTGTTAATATTTTATATATGATAATTGCCAAGGAAAATCATGAACCATGACAATTGAATCTCTTCAAAATACACATAGAATTTTAAAAGATTTAAAGGGATATTATGAAAATTTTTTGAAAAATGTCTAGTATTTTAATTTTAATAAGAAATTATTATTAATGAAATAGGTTAATATTAATAATAATCTAAATCTGCCTTTCATAGCAGATAAGTTTAGAATAGATAATAAAATAAGTAGAATTTATGAATATTATCGACTCAATTTGAATCTTGCAATAAATCAAAAAATAATTAAGGTTAAACGATTATTTATTATTAAATTAAATTAAAATTAAATTACCTCGGGGTTTTTTCTGAATTTCACACACTTATCTAAGTCATCTAACCTGACAACTCAATAAATCTAAATGTACATTATTTTTAGCTCATAAACTGAGATGCGATGCTATTTTTTCTACCGAGTTGAGCTGCAATCTGCACCCTTGGAATTTATGAATATCGTAATAAGTCGATGATGTTCAATAAAAAATGGAGACCGGCAGAACCGGAATCAAAGGAGGGGGCTGTGTAAATATGCAGTTGATGATGGGTCCCTTCGTTGAGTGAACAATTGCCTCTTGTACTTCCCCATCCTCTAGCCATGACACTGATTATATCGTATTTTTGAGAAGGGAACGATCTATGAGAACAACTAATTTTCACGCGCATAATAAACCTGACAAATAAATTAGTTACAGCTAAGAAAATAGTAGAGGGCCTTCTAGCCTGATTGCACGTCTGCGAGCAGGCTCAAAACTTCCAAAGCCTTTGCTGCTGAGTAAATTTATTGTAAACCACATTCCTTACTTTTGAACTTTTTGGTTGCATTAAACGGAAGTTTTGCGTTCGTTCTAAATCCAAAAAATGATCTTTATGGACTCAGGCTAATTAAATTAATTAATTAAATTAATAATTAAATTTCCGAGGATTTCAAAGGATTATAAATTTATAATCCTTTGAAATCCTCGGAAATCTTCTAAAATCTGTTAAATAAACTATAAAAGTTATTTATATATACGACAAAAATAATATAGCATAAATGTCAATTTTTATTTTCCCTGACAGCTACTCGCATTTCCCTGATTTCCCTGACAAACTTTTTGCCCCTGACATTTCCCTGACTTCCATGACATGTGGCCACCCTGCGGTCATTTCTCGATTTTCCCTGGGACTCTTTCTACATTTTTTTACACGAATTCAGCGATCAGTTAAACTTGTAAATATGACTTTTATCGAGACTACTTACAATATTTGTTTGTAAAACTTGAACTTACAATTAAACAATTCGTTAGTTAATAATAAGTCATTATCATGTCTTTCTTTGTTCTATTATATCTTTCTGTAAAACATGCCAAATGCCACACACTGCTAAAGTTCCTACATTTATTATTTTTAATAAAAGCCCCATCAGTCCCTTATTTTTAGAAAATAGTCATTTTGCCTTAAACTTTTTGGAACTTTGCCAAATGTCTTAATAAATAATTTAAAAACAGAATAAGTTATTAATAACAAGCAGTCGCCATAAAGAATTTTAAAACGTTGTCCAAGTACATGATTTTTGAGTCGCACAAAAAATGTATAAATGTTTCATTACAAAATATGAAATTTTTTGTCTGCGTTTCGTCTATAGAATTTCTCACGCGAGAACAACAAAAACCACTTAAATGCTATCTAGGGAGCTGTTGAGCCCTTGATTTGATGGATCCTGCTCTCATCTCGACAGAGCGTGTAAATTGCTGTATGATTTTCCCAAAACCCAAATTAGTATAATACACGCAATAGCAGGGTATCGAATTCAATTCGTGAGAGTGCAGAATTCAGATTCTGTAACAGGTTTGTGCCTTCGCAATATTCTTTACATTCTTTACTTCAATATCCCAGTCTTTAAAATTTGAAGAATTACAATTTAGAAAATAAGGTTTGCTACGTCTTACAGAAATAAAATGAATTTTAGTCCCATTTAACACCATTCAAAAGTCCATTTGCAAAATGTTTTAGCATAGAAAGCATTACTCCTAAGGGTTAAGAGTTCTATTAGTGGCTTAGATCGCGAATAGTCCACAATTAGTTCACGACTCACATCTAGATAACGGAAATTTCAATTAGTCTCGGATTAAACTGTTCAAGGAATAAAGTGGGGGAGGGATGACTGTCCACATAAAGTGTAAGGAAAAGAAACGACGAGGCAATTTGTCAGCAAAATATTTCAGAGCTTGGCTTACTCAATTATAACAAGTTAAATTTACAAAATAAACCGTGAATCTGAGGACTTAAAATTGATGTAAAACTTAAACGATTAAAAATTTTGAGGTGAGAATCATTGCATAATTGCATATAAGCAATATATGCTTGGATTAATAAAAGCACGCTCCTCTGACACATCACGTATTATGTATTTGGATTCGCCTTGACACAGTTAACATGCAGTGATTGAATTTCCTTCGTTTCCTCATACCTCCACATTCCATTGGATATTTGACATCACAATTATTTCAGGAATTCGCGTAAATTAATTTATGCAAAGTTTAAACATTTTTGATTGACAGATGTAAGAAAAATTGTTCCATGCATAACTTTTTTTTCTGTGTACAATTATTGGAAAGTGTACAAAGTATGTATAATAATTTGAAAATTAACTTAGAGAATTTTATTGTGACATCTTGGAACTGTGGATGTTAATACACAAAAATAAACGAAGCTTCGAGCTCTTAACTCTCAATTAATCAACGAATTCATAAGCCTCATTTGCATCCAACTTAACCGTTAACGTATCCCTTGCATTCTATTGGATGCCACTGATTAAGACTTTTATCAACGGAAAACAAGTTTTTTCCGTGCACTGATTCTAATCAAAGATATAATACGCATGTATTTAAATGACTATCTTGATACAAGAATTTTAACTATTACAGGAGAATTAAGTATCATTAATTTTAAAGAAGTTATTTTAATGGAAATAAAACTAATAATAATTGCTCATCATATAAACGAAGTTGCTCATCATGAAATTCGTTTCAAGGATATAAAAAATTGGCCATGTTTAATGACAATCAAATAATGGAAGTTTAACAGAGCCCTAATCATTTCAGGGACTTCATGGCAATGTATTCATTACCTGGATGCTAAACAAAATTGCAACAGCATTGATCAATGTTTCCATTCATAAAAATGATTAAATCATTTATACACGGCTGATGAATATATATATGGGGCATTCCATGCTATATCGACCACTTTTGACCCCGACACCTTTCGATTTGGATGAAACTTTTTTTATCTTTTTCTACCCTATCGAAAGAATGTTTTATAGAAATTCTAGGATTCCCAAATTATGGAACATGACTAACGGCTCATTAAATTTGAATTTCATAGATAAACTCTTAATGACAAATTACGTCAGTATACAGTTTTATCTGTTTACTTAACATATCTGACATTCTTTGTTGGCACTTGTAATGTGCCACGTGCGGACAATGCAGTCATCGTCCTCAACATTTTCCCTCAAGTTTTCACTATGTAGATCATTCTCTACTATACATAGTCCACACCTGTTACTATAACACGCTGAGCTATTTCTAAATTTACATATGAATGACTTCTTTCGTGAATAATAAGTCTGAATAAGAGCACTATGTGCAGAGATAAGAGCTTTAAATGATCCAAGGGCATTGAATGATAAAAGCCAATTTGAAGAAATTAATTTTTTGCAGAGTCTCTTCTGTACTTGATCGTGAGAAAAATACTGTGAAAGGGTGCTCTCTAATTCGAATCAGTGAAAATTGACGGCGAAATCGGCAACTGTTCATTGACTATGGTATAGCATGAAGTACATCTATTTCTAAGATGAAATAGTGTTTATTACTTCATATGTACTGAAGCATGTATTTAGAATTTCCTCGCATAAAAACTCTTCTTTGTAGAAAGTCCACTAATTTGTCAGAATGTGTAACCTAACACTAGGAGGAGCAATAATCGTCGCCTACGTGAATGTCATGTCATACATTGTTGGAAAGGGAGTGTAATCAGTAACCAGCCGTGTAACGTGAAGAAAGACCTGTTCCTTCTATGGTTAACGAAGTCTGGTTACTGGCATGAGACATGGGACATACTTGGACGTATGTTCAAAAGAAAGAACGAGTTATCACGTATTCCATATACGAAAGTGGATCATAAATTGCTTAAAAAGCATTTCAAAGACTTCTAAAGAAGAAGATCTGCTAGTTTTAAACTTTGATTTACACGCATTGATGACTCTGATCAAAAGTTCTTCGACCGGACTTTCACCCTTGCCTTATTCTTTATTGTAATGTCTTGGTACAGTCATAATTGAACTATTGGCATAGTACATTTTAAATGACAGAATCATCTCTAACGCCATTCACACTCTAAGATATTTAGCTCAATGAATCTGAATTATGTTTTGTAATAATTCCAGGGTAGCCGCATGTCAGGGAAATGTCAGGGAAACGCCTTAAAATTTCTTAGAATTCCACTACAACCTTTAAAATACCTTAAAATTTCATGAAATCTCTTAGAATTTCTTAAAATTCTACGAAATTCCTTCAAATTTCTTAATATTCTACGAAATCCCTTAAGGCCATGTATTATTTATCCGATTCCTACCTTACCGGCTTTCATTTTTTCAGGCACCTCACTTAAAAACAA
>JAUESH010000024.1:19485451-19496121 GCA_032275165.1 Synergus magnus
AAAAAATATTTATTATTGCAAGCGTAAAGTTGCGGAAAATAAATTGCTCTTATGGTAAAGTATCACATACCCTTAAGTTTTTAGATATATTTCGGCTATAAATTTATTGTTTATCGCAGTCAAATAAGGCTTCCATTTATAAAGTGGTATTATCAATACCACTTGACAAACGATGACAAACGACGTGAACAAAATATGATGAAAAGCAGTAGGCGTAAAAGTCGTACCTTTTTTCCTCAAAGCCTGTTCCACCACGTCACTCTTCATCAGGTGTATGGCAGGTAATCCGAGATCCTGAAGGGCGTATGCATAGCGAAATTAAACGCGTGGGCATCAAACAAAACATTGAGGAGAACAACCTGCAAAATTAGAGGTTGATGGTTCTTCCAAGTGAAATTCAATTTCGCCGAAATTGCTTACATCCATGTCTATCATCCAGTCAAAACTTAAGTATCTGAAAAAAGAATAAACTAGTGAATAAAGGAAAAAAAGACTGTGAGAGAAAGAATTTAAATTAAACTTTACCCTTCAGCTCCTCATTCAATTAATTTCTCCAGCTTCGAAATAAATCTTGACACGCTAGATGAAGAAATTACTATTTCAAGTTGTGATATCATATGTTTGAACAAAATGTTATTCAAACTTTGCAATAATCATAATAGCTATAAATTGCGATTGTTAATCATATATTTTCCATCATGAAATTTATGAAAATATTGAATATTATATTAATCACAATCTGATTATATTATCAGCGTGATCGACATCAGAAAATAAAAATCGACACGATAATGTTAATATCCGGTTTTGATAAAATCTGACGAAACCAAGCTATGGAAACTGATCATTAAAAACCGGTACGTGCTGTTTACTGTGATATACTATGGACATAAAAAATGAGAAAAATGAGTTCACAATTTGCAAGAAAAATAAAAGTGGAATTTTTAGAATTTAAGGGCACGTAAAGTTTTCGTTAGTGAAATAACTCAAGACGAGTTTTATTCAAATTGAAGTTAAACTATTTTTTTTTATAAATTTGAGTTTTTTTTTTAATTGAGTGAATTAATTGTAATAGCATTTAATTTAATTCATTTACTTCCGCGATCAATGACCTGTCCGATTATGGAATAAAAATCAACTTAATATGTGGACACTACATATATAGTTAAACCTTGAGTTGCGGCGATTGCATTCCTTGGTAAACATTTGGGTCGCTCACCTCACTATCAGACTAGCAAGTAATTAGTTATACAATGTAATGAGTGGCCTTTATATGCGTCTACATTAAAGAGGAACAAATTTTTTCTTTGATTGTTTGCTTCAAGGCGACACAAAGCATTAATTAAAAAATTATCTGTTGCAAGCACAAATAAAAATCAATTAAACTATCCTTCTTCAAATTAATTCTTAAAGATTCTCTCTAACATTTTTTTGATAAATGAAATTCTCAAATATTTTCTCCAAACAGAAAGATTTTCATTAACAACGCTAATATAAAACTAAATGTTTGTACTGATATTTATTATTTTTTTAATTATGTACAAAGGCGGTACAGTGTGTACTGATTTACCGTGTTCCTCTACAGATATCCAGTATGGATTGTGTATCATTGAATTATGAATAACTAACGCTTTACATAGAAAAACACTTTGACGGAAGTGTTTCGTATGTTTTACACTATATTTGGCCGACCAAAATTCGCGTTCTCTCTATCTAATATTTACCAAAAAAAATACATATTATGTAGCTTCATTATTTGAAATCTGTACTTCCTTCTTCTATCTACAATATATTTATGCATTTACACATTATATGAGAGTACGAAAAATCTCAAGCAAATAAAGTCAGAGTGCATATTAGACTGCTACTCTACGATATTGGCGTGCTTCCAGCTTTATTTTCACAAAGGAACATTAGAAAAATTAGAAAAGTATGTTGAATTCAATATTTATAATTTAAATCATTAAATATCACAGAACTTGTAATTGTCACAAGAAAATAATTATGCCGAAAGCATTCCAATTCGAATTTCAAATCGGTTTTACGTATTCAATAATTCATATAAAGATGACACCTGGACCCAATTAAAAGTGCTTCAAAATTATCAAGAAAACTTAAAAGTGTTGATAAGTTTATACACTGCTTTCTTTTTCAGTTCGATCTCCCAAATGGCTTTTTAAATAGAAGTACAATACAAATGCTTTCAATGCAAAGCTTGAAGCTTCTAAACTCGAAGTTACTTCAATTTTCAATGCTCAACAATGAAAGCGATCAAAAGCAAAAGGCTCTTCAATTTTTGAGTTTTTAAATATGAAGGCATATACATTCGAATTCATATAATTCGTATAACAAATAAATTTTACATCCTTGTTGAAATCCGAGCGAAGCATTTTTAGTTTATACGGTGATGTCAATCTTTATCAAGATCGAAGCGCTGAAGTTTATCATCAGTGACTAATAACTAATACACTTCTTTCAACTCATTTGCTCTTATTTACAGTTTAATCGGTTACATAGTTACATACGTACATTCTCACAAAGATACATACACAAACATGCATGCATCACGCACACTTTTGCAATATAAAGTTCAAATTTTTTTTACATAATCATTCAACAGTGTAGTGCTTTTAAAATATCACATTTGATTGACGTGGATTAGAAAGCTTCGAAGCTTCGTTCAGCAACTGATTTTTCTTCCCAAGACGACTCATATTTTGATACATAAAAGCGAAAAATATCTTTAGAATATTAAGAATATACATGATTATTAGAAGCTAAACTTGTGCATGGGTGAATTTGGATTATTTGATTTTTCTAAACTTACACAGCGTGAGAATGCAATGCAAATTTAAGATTCGAAACACGTTAATCGCTTCCAAATCGTTTTCTTATAAAACTTAGCTACGTAGGTTTCGAAAAATTGGTGGATAAATTTAATGAACCATAGTATAAGAGAAATGTTGACCCTAGTGACAATAACGAAAATAAGATCGAATTTTTAAAGATTGGATCAGTTTATCGAAATCCTAAAGATAACAGCTGAGTCGATACTTGCGAAGATAAACGGGTGTACTAGCGGATTGCGTAATTCTATATAAGTTCTATCTCCGACAGTCATCTGCGAGGCTCGCAAGCATATGCTGTTATAGAATTGTCGGCGAAACCTGCAGCCAGTATAACGCGATGAGGATGAAAGCTTAAACAACTCACAGAACCGATGCGAGTGCCCATGAAACCCTCATAAAATTTAATGGAATTCAAAACCTGACCAGAGATGTTGTACACGTTGATGCACTGATTTGTCGAACCGCTGAAAAAACAAAGAAACATACTCTAATCAGTATAATAATTATGGAGAAACGAAATAAAAGTTTAAACGTTTGATGAGGAATTCACGTAATATTGTACGAGGAAAATAAAATAAATACTTATGTACCTTGCAAAAATATCGGCTGCATCGTGAACAGCAAAAGTTGTAATACTCTGCGTTATTTGCAGATTTTGAACCGAAGAGTTTTTCCTAAAATCAAAGAATCTGATGTCACCGGTGTTAGATCCTGTGATCAGCGATGTGGGCATTCCTTTGCTCTTCCTGAGAAATGCTCCTAATACCCAAGCGTTGTGCTCTCTCCAAGTTATAACTCTTGCGTCTAAGGACGGGAGCCTGCGATCAAAGAGTCTTACCGAACCGTCTCCGCAACCGATGGCCATCATTGCTCCTTTAATTAATGAGAAAATTTATGAATGAAATGATGAGGCAAGCTTCTAAACATAAATCTCGAATCGTAACACTCACCTGTGTCGTCTGTATCGATGCATGTCACACAAGAATCAGCACCCGTCGCAATGTCCTGCTTTTTCAATTCTGTTTCAGCATCCCACAACCTGATAATTTTTACATCCCCAGTGACAGCTAGGGTCAACGATCGCTGTTCCCAACTAGTAATAAGACCTGTAGTGGCTGAAAATATTCAATTTTTATAAATATTTTAAGAATATAAAATGAGTTCAAAAATATTTCAGGATATTTCTAAATATTTCAAAGATGTCTTGATCTTTTGAAAATCTTGAAAGTATTTGGAATTCTTTGAAATTTTTTTTTAATTTCTTAAAAATTCATAAAATCACTTGAAATCTTTTATTAAATTAATATTATTTTAAGTTTTATACTTTAATAGATTCTCAATTTTACCACTGTCTCAAAAAATCAAAATTTATAAATCAATATTCTCTATGAAAATACCTGCAGGTCCTTTGGAAACCGGTTGTGCATCAGCTAATGCTTGCCATGCTGTGAGAAGAGTTGGTTCTCGTCCCAACATGTTGTAATTAAAATAGTTTTTCCATATTCTAATAGAACCATCGTCTGAACCCGCCATCAATAGAGCCATGTCGTGAGAATTGATGAATTCCAATGCCGTCACACGTGACATTTTATTCCCCCGACTCGGATGATAGACCAGTTTCGATCCCGTTTGCCAATCCCACACTCTGTAAAAATAACATCAATTTGATTCGCTATTCACAACGCCTAATATTCGTGTCACTCTATTTCTTATGCATTAATTATTTAAATAATAATTTTTCAACCAAATAGTAACAAAATAATACTCACCCAAAATAATCTTTACAAGCTACTGCCACATGAGGATCAAAAGGATGGAAGGCTAAAATGTCTGCAGGTTGCGGACTCTTTACATGAAAGACTTGAGATTCGAGTCTCCCGTGCGCTATTTTTGTAAACTCCTCCTTTGCATCATGTCGCTGCTTTCTGTTTCGTAAATACCTACGAATATCAAGTGTGATTAAAATTAAAGGATACTAAAAATGTATTCTGTATTAACTTAAAGAATTATCATAAGAGTTACCTCCACTCTCGTTCGTGATGCGCTCTACTCTCAACATCACTTATAGATTCTGTTTCATTCTCAAAATTGACAGGTTGAGCAAATTGTGAACAACTCCACTCTACAAACTGCGAGGTTATTAGCGGGTTTTTCGTTACTGGAGTTTCATCAGTTTCTTCCGATATCTAAATAAATTATTTTTCTATTAACATTTACATTCTAAGGATTTTTGATAACTATATATTTGGTAATTATTTATAACTTTAAATAATGTTTACCGTATTTGGTATGGGTTTTCTCGGACGATTTGCATGAGGCGGAATACGTGAGCGAGTAAGATCTGTTGCTGAATTAATATTCGGCGGTGATTCTCCTTTGCTATTGCTATATAAAAAAAAACAATTGTAGAAATATAATATTGTAAATTACTTGTTTACAAATTTTACTCTAAGTTGTGGTTTTGTACCTAAAATAATTTGTGCGATTCGAAGGCGATGGCGGGAGAGATAAAGAAGACGATATCTTCGTTTCCATCATTTCTTTAGGAGCAGAAGACTCTTTTATCTGAAATTTTCAAAACCTCGTTAAACTCAACATTTCTTAACTTATACATTTTTTTAAATCTTACACCTTTCAATTTTGGAAACTGGAAACTTTACCTGATTGCGAATGTAATTCGTCACTTTTTGAGACATGCTAGCCACAGCCGGGTGTGGATCGTTATCAAGTCCGCATAAACCATGCCAGAATTTCATAAATACACTTCCGTATGAGACGCTTGGTAAACTTCCGAGAGAACTGTGACCTAAAATAAATTTTAAAATAGACCGGTAAAAACATTCTAAATATTTAAAAAAAGAAAATTTGTACCTTACATAAGCTTAACTTAAAGGACAAAATGTGCAATATAGATTAAAATTGTATAACTCATAAATAATTAAATAGGTGGGTCTACAAAATTTTACGACACATTTAGAATTTATGATTAATACAACAAGCATGCATTTGATCGAAAATTCCACCTTACCGATCGATTCGCAAGGTTTTCTCACGAATTCCCAATTATTTCCTGTCCCGTGGGATAAAAAAAAGAAAAGTATTTATCCATGATGAATTTACTAATATTAGTAATATTTTTTAAAGTTTTACTCTTTAAGATCAGCTATAGTAGTTTTGCTCTAAATTTAAAAATAAACATAACTAAAGTATTTACCCAAACTGCTAATAGACGATACCGAAGAAACTCTTTTGATTCGATCCTGAGTAAATCCATCGGGCGTGTCTATGGATACGCTGTTAGGCGAAAGTACACTTTTCAGTCTATCTCTCGAATTAATCCGCCTCATTCCACTAAACGGAGAGAACGTTTCGACGACAAAATCTCTTCGACTGTTTTCTTCAGCGATGGCGAGGGTGACGAAAGAGTTTTCAAAATGTAGCACCATCCATTGCAAGGCTACTACTAATTCCTGCGATTAAAAATAATACCAATAATTATATTTCAATTTCAAATCAAGGGTAAATGACAATATAATAGCAAACTCTTTAACAGTAATACGTGACGGAAATAATACTAAAATAGGTGCAAGTTGCATGCAATGAAGTCTTTCACTTACGTACTTTTCTGACTAGAGGGCACATATCATAAGTTACGGTATTAATTAGTGTCATTGCTATTGTTTGGTCGATGTTGTTAGCATGTTCACTTCTTTTGGTTACGCTATTGATGAAAGTTCCCAAAGCATAAATACTCGCAGCTCGAACCTGTGCACAATACTTTTTTTAAAATAATTGTCTGATTTAATAATTGTCTCATTTAATATGTATTTTGCATGTTAGGAAATTCATTTCGTTTCATTTTAATTAATACTTATGAAGTTAAAGAATTAAAAAAAAAAAATATTAACACAATTTTCTATTGGAATTTAAAAATAAGCAACATTTCCACCTCCGGAACAGGATCCTGGAGTAAGCTATAAAGTTTCTCGTGTGCAATGTCTCGAACTCCACACCATCTGGCTTTATCATAATTGTGCCACAGTCTTCCAAGGCATAAAGCTAGCCATTGTCGAAGTAGAGGATTTTGATCGCCTAGTTGCTCTAGACAAATTGATACTAAACTGCCCTGCAAAGCAGATTCCTGGCCTTGTTGATAGCCATTTACTATGCAGGCGAGTACAAAAGCTGCTAAGGTTCTATGTTCGCTCTGTTCAAACAAGAAAATTGGTAATTTATCAAGTTAACTCCAATTAATACCACATAGTCATGAAAATTTTCAGTTAAAAACGTTTCAATTGTCTTCAATTTAAAATTTTTCGAGTTCAAGTTACATTTTTCATTCTTATACTGGGAAACAGAATACTTACAGGCACAGTGGTGTCTTGAAGAACAGACAGGAAATACTTATGACCATTGTCACGTACTAAATCTGCCTGGCAAGTCTGCAAAGAAAATTTATCATTAATAAACAGTTTTTTTTTCTCATTAAATTATAAGAAATTTTTGGAGTTTTAGTTATTCATTATTCTATACAACTCACATTGTCAACGGCAAGTATTTTCGCCCATATAAATACTAGAAGTGGTCTCAGCTCCCGGGCATTACTCTGCAACAATTTCAGCACATAGGGAAATATGCCGACACTTAAGGCGAGATTTACAGCCCAGGGGCCAAGATCAAGAAATCTTCCTAGTAACTCAAGAGCTCTTAACCTATGAACTTGACTAAGCAGAACTTGTAAAACTATTGGAAGTTGTTCAGGTGGGTTTCGATGTTTGGATCCCAAAGCAAGCCATACTTGAAACGCAGTTAACTGTTCTTCAAAAAAGGGAGAATGCACGAACGTTTCCTCCGAATTCAGAATTGCAGGAAGCTGCGTCAGGCAGAGGTCAAGTGCTAAATCCCACGCTTGCCATATAGGGTGCTGAAAAATGATTTGAAATTAAAAAAACGAACTTTTAATCGCAATTGTAATTACGACATGCAATTATTAGTTATTATACTGATTATTGTTGAAATTATCACCTGGAAGGTGGGTGGCAACTTCGGGCAAGAGACTGGAGTGCAATCGTAAGACCGCAGAATTCTTTCCGCTAATAGAAAATTCCTAAATAAGCTAGCGACTAATAAATCTTGCCTAAATAACCTCTGGAATAATTCTGAAAGTACATGATTTTTAATTAATATTGCTTTTTTTTAAATAAATTTTTCTGTAATCGTGTTTGTGAAAAAGTGAAAGGTAAATAGAATTACCTCGCGGCAAAGTATTCCAAGCTATTGTATCGGTAATAGCTGTGAAAATCCAGTTCAATTCTCCAAGCATCGTTCTTCTATCGGTTAACTGACCAGGGATTCTAAAGTAAAAGTTTAACATTTATTTTTGCCTTAGAGATAAATCTGCCAATAAATCAAATTTACTAGACTTACTTCTCGATGAGATCGAGAGAAATTTTTGGTACCAGTTTTGAAGTATTCTGCATGACAAACCTATGAATATGTATGATAATTAAAAATTACATATGGTAAATTATGAGAAAGTATTAAATAGATTTCTTTATTGTTTCCTTACCAACGCAATGCAATTTTGATAGGCGTAGTAAGGCAAGCAGTAAATATATCTGCCGGTAAATCAGGATTCATGGGAAGAATCTGGTTAGCTGCACATGCAGCTAACTGGATGCAATTTTTGTAAATAGGGGCTGTGACATTTGATCCACCTGAATTACGGTTTTGTTTTTCCATCTGCGTTAAATGTGATTTTATTTAAATGAGATGCCATATAAATCAAGCGTTATTATTTAAAATATTTAAAGAAGCCTTCTTTCACTTTCCAAGTACAATAGAAAACATACCTCGAATTCTTTTTCATGTTGGTCCGCAAACTGTTTGAAGGACTCAACTATAATTCCTGCATTTGAACAGTCGTAAACATAAATGCTTGGTGCTCCCATCCATGTTTGTAGATCGTATACTGAGAGTGGAATGTATTGAGTATATGTCTAAAAATAAAAATCAGTAAAAATATTATTTTCGTTTAAATATCTGAATAATTTGAAGATACATAATTTGAATGATAATGATAACTAACCCTGTTAAATACCCAAATTTCACCATTACTAGTAGGTTTTGGAACTCCGTGACCGTTATAGTGAAAAAGAACTCTCTCCTCTTTTGCGTTTCGACGTAACGACGTACATAATTTCTTGACCTCTTCTACAGTAGGGTCGAGGGTTTGTTTATATCGTGCGCGAGGCTGCCATCGTTCATATTGTTTTTGTAAATTCGAACCGATTATTTCCAAAGCTTTTTGAGGGCTCATTGATAGCGGATCTAAAAGAGTTTTCAGATTAGTATTTTAATTAATTCAATATTAATTCCAATACAATATCATTAATTGAGAGGAGGGTAGGTGACAAAATTACCACCAACTAAGTTTCTTGCTATATGCACAACGATAATTATAAACTGAAAGTGTTTGAAATTCAATAATATCAAGAAACCGGTTTTTATTTTGTTTTGCTCATAGTGGGGGGGCCCCTGATAACTTGCGTTTAGGCCACATTCAAGGGCCACTAAATTATAACCGGTTTTTTGATCTGGAGCTTCAATTTCTGAGATCTTTTTCAAATGAAATACACAGACATAATACATAATTCTATTTTCCCTGCGATAAATTTGAAACATTGTTTTTTTTAAATACTGACAAATTTTTAGGAGGGTTGAAAAAGTCTAACATGTGAAACGCTGTAGCTAAAAACTGCAGCGTAATTTCATATAGCAAACTAAAAATCCTTTTCTCAATCTCGACATGCTAAACAGCTAGACATTTTGCCGCTTTTTTTTGACAACAAAAAACATTAAAATGTGCATAAAAAAAAGGAGTAAAAAACGCAGGGAGCGCTGGGGTCGCTTAACCTTAAAACCATATTATATAATGATGACAATGACAACTATGTAAATAAAGAGAAAATCTCACCAATCCAGCACTCGAGTCGAGCACAGGGTTGAGTCTTAACGATGTCTGGAGGGTCGACACCGACATTTAGACATAGCACTAAGGCGACGCTCACCGTTTTCATCTGAAAAAGATATAGGAATGGGTCACATGCTTACTATCGATTAAATTGCAGTTTCTCATTGTGATTTTCTAGGATCCTTGCATCACGCACCCTTTCCTTCATTCTCCAGGTTTGCGGAAGCTTGGTAATACCCTCGATAGTGACTGTATGCCTCAGCTTGTTGAAAGCCAAGGGCATTTTCGAGTCTTCTACCTGGCCCTGGTTAGATTGCTCGTCTTCGCGGCATGGTTTCGACACTACCAGTGACATTGTGCGTAATTTATCACTTTCCTCGGGAAAGTCGCGTTAAACGCGCACTAGTACACAGTCAACTTTTACCTCGACATTGAAATTACCGGCTCGAAAATGTTCTGTTAAAAACGCAAGCAGCACAAATCCGCCAAAAATTACAGGGACGATGAGTTTATCAAGAATCAACCACGAGTTTACTGCTGTCGGCCATCGTGTTGCGGTGGTGTTGCGTCCGTAGCTTCTTTACCGACACAAAAAACTAACCCCTTGGGTCCTTGCAGCTTGTCCCGTTTACTTTACCGAGCGCACCAGAAATTTCTCATAATCCAATTCGCGGGAAAATTTAAATACGCAGGGCTGCCACAGACTACAGCCACAGACTAATGTACCTCAAAAAAGTGACAAGTGATTAATTTGATCTAAAAAGTGACTAAAAGAAATTTGAAGGAATTTCGTAGAATTTTAAGAAATTCTAAGGGATTTCATGAAATTTTAAGGGATTTTAAAGGTT
>JAUESH010000024.1:19496221-19533411 GCA_032275165.1 Synergus magnus
GCCACATATATAGATTTGTTAGTATGTGTTAGTAGCAAAGGCGCGTGTGTGTGTAATTTTAAAAGCCCCACCCCGCCTCGGCGAACCACAAGATAAAATGACGACTTCCGGTAGGTTGCCACACTGTCTCTAGACCCTCTGTATCTGTATTCAATCAATCCAAATTCTTGAGAAAAAAGAGGCTCGACTCTCGAGAAAATACCGGTAATTTACCCGAATTTTCTCATCCTTCTTGACGTAATATACCGCCTTTAGAACTCTATTTGAGTGACGAGTTAGTTTTTCTGACATTGCCAAAGGTCGTGGTTTTTAGACGAAATTTAAATTCAATGAAACTTCATATGAAATTTGCAATAATATAAATAATAAGAAAAGACAGTTTTTCCGCAACAGGGAGAAACCAAAGAAGAAGAAGAAAGACAGTTTTCATTCAAAAATACACGAAGGAGAAGCAAACCAAACAAATCGAAGAACTGTCAACCGGCGAATATAACCTACGTAACTATACTTCGCACATCAGTCTTTAAGTGATTAGTAAGTTCAACTATAGTCTCCTGCAACAAAAATTGCAGGTTCAACGTGAATAATATTAAAAAGAGGAACTTTAGAATCTAAAATGACTAAAAATCGCTATCAAACAATACAGCTGGAACGACTGGTGCAGACTGGTGTGAAAATAGCAGCGAGTTGCTTGTTTGTATGTTTGTATCTGTTCTGAATCGCAGTGGTTCGCGTTTGCAATGTGTACAAATGTGTAATGTGTATCATTATTTTGTCAGTGCTCATCAGAAGTGGCTAGAGAAAGACATTAGTAAATCGTGAGTTGCAGCGGGTGCTTCCGATAATGTTTTGAAATGATCGTTAGTGGATTTATTGTGATGTTGACTGTCGATTTGTGAAAATTCTTTAGCCGAGGGGAAACCGGGAAATCGGTGCCTGAAACCGGGGAAGTTCGTATGGCTCGAGGCGTGAAAATATGGCCACGGTTTTCGAGAGCCCGTTCCTTTCAAACAGATTGCGCCAAATTGAGGAGCGCTACGAGGAACCCACGACTTTTGGCAGATGTGATTGCACAAGTTACAGTTATTTGGCATTGAGTGTCGTCCTCTTCACGGTCGGAACGGCCATAACAATTTTAGCTCTTGGGGATGTGGCTGAAGGACATGTTTTCTCCAACTTTGGACACATGTGGCTTGTTGGCCCAATTTTTATTTGCTCCGGGCTGATGGTAGCCGTTAAATGCATGCTCTACCTCAGAAGGAAGTCTGTGATACAAATGATCTTCCATCAGCGACAATTATTCAGAGTAAGTGTCCTTGACCTTCCAATAATATTAGAATGTCATAAAGATTCCTGAGTAGTTTGCACATCCGAACTAAATTGGAATCAGCTGACTTATCTTATTTTTTCCTTAAAGCCTTAAAAATGTTTATTTAGGTGGTCAATTTATATTTTAGTTTAATATTTCAGTTTTAAAGAATTGCGTGTAAGATATCAAATCGCATCAAATTTGACCAGCCGATTGGTTTCCTAAATCCAGTAAATTCCACTTGATAAATGATTTTATTTTCAAACAAAGGAAAAAAGTATAGAGTATAAAGAATTGATAAAAAATTACACTTTATCATGCTACTGCGTTATTTTTTATTTCATTATCTAAATTCGTTAAAGTTGAATAATTCGTATTACCGTGCATTTTGTAAACTTACTTCAGCAAAATTGCTACGTTATTAAAATGCTGACATTCTCCTGCGCAAAAATTTAATTACCCAATAATGGGGCTTAATTTCGACAAGATATCCGGAGTGGATTTAATGTATCCAATACATATAATTAAAAAGTAGTTCTATAAAAAAACCTCTGATAAATAATATCTAGTATTTGTTCAATTTAGATATGTACTACATGCTCTTAGTGTCTCTTCTTTACGTCACTTTACGTGTTTATTTAAGATATCGACATTTTAATACCACTTCTTAATTGATTATTATAAATCATTTGTCGAATAAAATTAGCATTTATTTTCCAATGTTCCCTATGGAATAATAAAGTGCAAGCGATTTAAATTGAAACCTGAAAGCCTTGAAATTTTTTAAGGAACTAAGAATAAATAAAAAAGAAAACAAATTTCAAAGTGGCACATATTTATAGGTAGACTTGAAAAAATTTCAACATGAAATGAAGCTCAGAAATCCCATACCTATAGTTTTAGTAATGCAGTTAAATTTAATTTACACCTCAATCTTAATAAGATGTGATGTATATTAAAGTCACTAGAATGGAAAATCACACGTTTTAACTTTAGACTTTTCTAAGTCTATTAAAATCCGAGTTAAAATCTGATATAATTCTCTGAAATTATCTCGATAATACTATTACATACTCCATTTTCGATGAAACTACAAATAAGTACATTGCTGTTCATATCGTAGTGACTAATTGCGCAAATGAGTCTGACGTCTGGATTAGTAACATATGCATCATTGAAACTTCTTTATGAAATTTTATCAACTGCAAATTATTTATTAGAGATTTTAAAGTTTAAAGATAACACGCCAAAGACATCAAATTAAATTTTTCTACAACGTATTATTTATGAAGATAAGATCAAACTTTTTGAAACGGAAATTTATAGCATTCAATAGAAAAAAAGGCAAATAGAAAAAACATTGTAACTAATTTTCTGATTGATGAACGTGTTTATGTAACAATGAAGCTTCAGAAAACAGCGAGCATTAGATCTCTCAACTGTTCTATACTTATACAATATATGCATTGTATGTTTTGTAAACTAAATTAGAGTGATTTACCGTTATAAAATTTTATAGAATACTGTACTTGTCAAGTTGTTTATTTTTAATGCTAGAAATAATATTCATTTAGAAAATATTTTGTAAATGTTATTCAAAAGTTGCAAAATTTTAAATTAAACTCGACTTAGTTCAGTAATAAATAAGGAATTTCCCGACGAAATGGAATATTTACTTTTTCTTGCATTTTACATAACAGCTGAGAAAATAAGTGACCTTATACTGTTTCGTTTATTCAAAAGATATAATATTAGTGTAATGCATGAACAAAATAAAATGTATTCCATTGTCAGTAGTATAACATAAAAATGTTAAACTAGAAATAGCAGATTTCATAAATTTTCTAATTATCTTTAAAAAATAAAAAAGACCTGTGTTTTATTATCTTTTCAGTCGTAAATTTTTTTTAAATATAAAGCTTCGTAATTTTCATTTAATACTAATCGTTATTACATTTGCGTCACCTCTGCAAGGTTTACAATTTTCAAGACTGATTATTAATTTTATCGCTATTTAAATTTTTAAATACTGTTATTTATATTAAAATCCAAAGCTCGCGGTGATAATAATACTTTTATTCTTCTGTTTTTAAAAACTCTTCAACGTTTTTTAAAAAAAGAAGAAATCATTTTTTTTTTTTAAGAAAAATACAAAAAAGAACTTAAAATTTTTCAGCATTTACAGGAATTAGCTGGTGCCCAAGGGATCAGCGGGTCTGGTTCTGGTACTCCTGGCCCACCTTCATATGATGTAATTGTTCAAGGTCAAGGACCTAGTGAACTACCACCCCCTTCATACGCAGAAGCTATTGCTTTATTGCAGCAGGCTGGAATTAATGGTAAATATGCTATTATTTAGGTAATTTTAAGGTTGGCCTTGGCTTTACAATTCTTTAGTATTTAATATAACTTAGTAATGCTAACCTTCAAAGGCGAAACTTTTGCGTAAAAAGACATTCATTTTATCTTGAGATTTGCCTTTTCAATAGATGCGAAACCTGAGAGTGAACCAGCACCATGCTACATGGAAGAAGCGGGTGAAACCACAAGAATCAAGCCATAAAACAGGAAAGAACGTTTTCTAAGACTATAAAATACTTTTCTCCTTTAACGATTCCATGTTGCGTCATATCCGAAAGTTAATACCATAGAAATCAAATAGTCTTGGCTAAAATAAATGGAACGATTCCAAATAATAGAGAAAACGATGAAATCGTTTCGTTTTCGAACGAACAATCAGTTGTTTCAGTACAAAGTAAAAACAAGTTTTAAAGAGCAAAGTTTGTTTTTAAAAACCGTTTTTTACTTAACGTTCAAGATAAGTACAAAGACAAATTCCAGCGACAAACTCGTTAACGATTGCAATAATGCATTTTATCGATCTTATTGATCAAACAAAACGGACTACTTAAAAAGGTACTTTAATCAAAATATCGTGCCCATTGCTCTACGAGCTTTTAAAACTCTTAGCTTTATTCTCGCATCAACTGACTTCCAGAATCACATACCGAATTAAATATGTATAATATTAGAGGACATTTTAGATTTTATGTTGTTATAAAATGCACACATGAAATGAGATTGAGAAACTAACGTAATATTTTAAAAGTGAAACGAAATGCCGATTTGCTGGTATAGCACTATTAAACTTATGCACAATTGTTTTAGAACTATACAAAAAAATGCACAGATTTATTAATTTAATGTGATAGGACTTAAACTTTTGCAACTGAACTAGTTATTTTCAATTTTTTTTGTGGTATTTAAATCATTTATAAAGATTTTTCTTTTTTTCTTTTTAAGAATGATTAATAAACTTCGAAAGTAATTTATGTTTCCACAAAGTAATTGAAAAGCTGAAATTGGTTTGGAGAATTTATTTCATGAATTCATTTTGTTTGCATCACAAGAGGACAGGAAGCCAATCCTACAAAGCAATCACCAATTTGCATTGAACGGTTTTGTGTTTGTTCAGATGTAAACAAAATACTTGGGCAATTATGTACGTCCTCATACCAAATCAAACTGGTGCTAACTGTTGACTAACGTTGACAAGTTTTAAAAAGTTTGTTAATGAAGTGTTTTAGACTTTATTGAAAAAGTTGAACATGAATGGTGACAACAATTTTAAGTTTTCCAAACATGGCCGAGTACTTTTGTACTAGTTTCAATAGACAAACGAGTTGTAAATGGTGTTATTTTAACATTTATTTTAGTTGAGATCCCTTCCTTATATTGTGTGCCTCGCGAAATTGTTATTCTCTTTGTTACTTTAAGTGAAATGCATTGCTTTATTAGCATTTAGGTTTTACGAGGAAAGGGATTATAATCGAAAGAAATGTAGCTGTTTTAGGATATATACAGCTGATTTCACCAACTGTAGATAAAATTTATATGAAAAATGTTCGGTAGTTTTTTTAAAATTCAATGTAATATCCAAATCAATGTTTGAAGTCATGACAACAAAACTATAGTAATTAAAAACTTTTAATGTGTAATGCGATAGAATACAGTGCAGCCATTTTTATCTTGTGCTGGTGAAAGCAGTAAAGTTGCTAGATATTAAAGTTACTAAAACTTAAGCCAAAAATTTAATTATTTCTTTATATTCACTTTGTAAGTGCTTCTAATTTGTGAAATTGCAATTGTCGAAAAAACATATTTAAAGCACCTTTAAAATTAAACAATTAAACTTTTTTCGAGCATTTTTATCAATTAGAATTCTGGTTAGAAGAAAGATGATTGTTGAATTATCGACAGTGTTGCATTTAGATTTGACATTTTTTTTACATACTAAAAGCAATGGATTGTTTCGTAATTTCAGCAACGTTTTATAAAGACTAAAGATGTATTCTAGAAATATTCAAAATATGTATTCCTCCAAGGTTCGTTTTGAAAATACACGTGGCATGGCTTTTTAGAGATCTTTGGAAAGAATTTGGGAGAGTTTCCAATTTTGAATATTTGAACCACGAGATATAAAAAATTAAAACTCGTGCTTTTAAAATGTTTCATTATCATTATTGAAAATCGGAAAATATTTTGTGCTAAGTCTCACGTTCTTGTAATCTAAAGTTGAACTACAAAGCATTGTTACGTGTCGTTAAAGTGCGTCAATCGAAAAAAAAAATAAATATTAGTCTTAAGGTTGTACATAATTTCAAATGCGTGATGATAACTCGACGAAAATTTGAAACGATTCGCAAAACGTACGTAGTTTATAAGTAAAATGTATTTTTGTATCGTACATTATACACATTAAGACTGCTGCTGCCTTAAATAAGAAATGCAGATTTAAGAAACAAATCATTGGGAAAAGATAGCAAGTACGATAAATACTTGCCTAAGCTTCTGCTTCTAATAACAGTTCAATACAGTATTAATTCAAATAAAAATCAGATGTACATTCAACAAGAATTGCGCGATCTTTTTTTATTAAAAACTTTCAATTGGAATAATTTAATCTTTCAAAGCTTTAAAGTTTCCAGTTTTCAAATTAAGGGCATGTGATACTTTACCATAAGAGCAATTTAGTTTCCCCAACTTTACGTTTGCAATAATAAATATTTTTCTCTAAAGTTAGGCCATTTACCTCCGTTTCGTATAGACGGAGATAAATGGCTTAGTTTTAGTGAAAAATATTTATTATTGCGAACGTAAAGTTTTACATGCCCTTAAAAGCTTCAAGATTTAGACTTGAGATAATGGAAAGGTGATTTTCAAATGATTTTATTTTCATTGCCTTGAGTTATAGTGCATTTGGAATCAGTTCTCTTGTAGATGTGTAGTTGCCATGCATTATGCAATTTGAACAGCATCCGATACATGTGCCATTACAGATTATCGTCAGGAAAAATGCGCTTTAAAAAAGAGACCGCACAGTTCTCTACAGTGTTGTAAATCAACAAACAAGATACGAGTCAAGAAAACATTGTACTTTATTAGTTTTTTTTTTTTTTAATCAAATAATGTTTTTCTTACTCCAGCCGTTTCTAAAGAAACTTTATTCGAATTTTTTCTTGTTGGAAATAGTGGCAAGGCGATTATCAATTTACTGTGTAAATAATTGTGATAGCACAATTTTTATTATTAATGTTATGTTCCTCATCGCGACGCCTAAGTGACGCAGTTGCTCTTGCAATTTGCAAAGTGAATTTTTCAAAGGAGCCGAATTTTTATCGCTATTTAATGTGATGTTTTGTATATATTATAATAAAACTATAGAGTTGAAACGTGTAATATTATTTTCTATTATCTCTCATTTATTTCCAAAAAGAAATACCCTTCGTGAATTTTATGTTTATTAAAGTATTAAAAAAGTGTGTACAAGATCAACGAATATTTCTTGCATAAGTAATAAATATTAAGACTGGGCGACGGCCAGCATTTCTTCCTGATGAATAAGATGAGTCGTATGATTGACAAGACCCATCAGTTTAGATAATGATGCTGCCCATGCATCCAAAACAGCCGCAGGCTCTTGGCTTCCGGTGAATCTAACGACACCGGCCGGGCGATCTGTACGAGCGCTTATCACGCCCGTTTCGACCAAATTGCACAGACACGCTTCTGTTTCTTCAACAGGGAGATCCAGAAGCTCAGCCATGCGAGTCAGAGTTATTTTCGTGTAATATTTGGCCATTATTCTAATATTCTGAAATCAAAAACTATTTATTAGTAATTGGAGTAAATTAAAAAAGCATTTAAATTCAATAAACTTACATGTTCTACTACACGATTTCTGAGATCGGCCCATCGTTTTCGCCCTTCTTCTGTAGATGCAGTGAAAACTTCTGTTGATCGCAAATCCCGCTCATAAATTTCGCATAGCCCGGACCATTTAATGAGTTCTGGATTGACGAATAATCGAAGTAATTCTCTGTAAGAAATAGATATGTATTTTTGAGTTTTTTTTTTCTAAATTTTCTGGTTCAAGGATAATGTTTATGTGAATCAATCCTTACTTGTAAATAGGTATTTCTTCTAAGAGTTTATCAGCCAGTAATCTATGAGTGAGATCAGCTTGTTCTGGTTCATGTGGTGCCAACACCAAGTACAAAACTGCTCGGGAGAGGGCCGTATGTCTTTTCACAGGATCATCTCTAACGGCCGGTGTTTCCAAAACGGCGCGATTGTGTCGGCAAAGTTCCAGATGCCATCCCTCGTGACGTGCCAATTCCATCATTAAACTAAAATAAAAGATAGTTAATTTAATTGCAGTTCTTGAATTAAGTACCAAACATTTTCAGTTAATACATTTGCATAAAACACGCACTCATAGTATTTCAGTTTTAAGGTTTGAGCTTCCTCGTCGTTTTCATCATCAAAGAATTTCACGTTGATCTTTTTAGCGATAATTTGCGTACGAATGAAATCTTTCTTCATCAAACAGAGACGCATCTGCTCCAGAATGAGCGACGCTTTTTCCCTGCGAGACATACTTCCATAAGTCTCAACCTAAGAAATTAAATTGATTGTTAGAAAGAGATCAGTTATAGAGCGATCATTGTTTTAGAAAGATAAACAGGTTTTTACTTGCAATTCCAGCATAGCCGACGCCGCTGCTGCAATATCACCATCCTCTTCTTTAAGTTTAGCTAAGCGATGAGTGAGTCTTGCTCTTTCGACTTCCACGTAGATCTGGGAAATTAATTTATTATGTGAAACGCATATTAAATCATAATATAAAGAATAATTTAATTATTGAAATCAAATTGATTTTGTGTTGAGCTTTACCTTTCCTTCAGTTACTGAACGCAATGTTTCTATGAGTTTAATCATGGTTTCTCTATCTGGCGTCTTGTCAACGTAAGTACAACATTCTTGTACCATTTTCGTTACAGCTTGCTTCAACTGAGAACGCCTTTTAGATAAAAGTACTATGTGCTCATTGAGAGCTGCCCAGTTTTTGGCTTCCAAGCAAATTTCTACAATTGCGACAAGTACTCTAGACGTGGAAACCATATCTGCACCCTGGAATCATGTGTTTGTTAGATATATTCGCAAAACAATTTATAAGACGAAACTATATCAGAGTGTAATCTGAATTTTATGAGTAAGAAAATGGAAACCCACTGTTCTGGTGAGTTTCTCCAGCGCTAACAATTGATCTAGAGCATCATGCATCTTTCCTTCTCGTGCCAATTTTTTGCACTCGGGAATTTTGGTGTCGCAATTACTGCTGTAGTCCACCTCCATTTTTACAATTTTACCAGCCTCCGTCGCTGCGTCTGCCATTTTTGCTTCTTAATTAATACTTCTGAAAAAGGACACAATAGTAATAAGAAATGAATTATGCAATATAATCTCGAGTTAGTATTTTCAATTCTGATAATCGTAAAATACACCTGCACTAGAGTAAATAAATGTTGTTACTTATTCCAAAACAATAACAAACAAATTTTTCTTATGCAAAATTTCGTAAGAAAATAATCTTTCACTTTAAAACAAAACTTCACAAAGAATAGGTGAAAATTGAAATCATCGAATTAAAGAACACCTAAAATTCTTAAAATTATTTAAACAATTAGGAGCTTTTGAAACTAAGGCACATAAATGGAGTGTATCTTTGGAGCAACATTACAAAGCACTTTTTCGAAAATATTTTCCAGATTATTTTCAGATCCGTTAATAATATGAAGCAGAAGAGATAGAAGGAAGAATAAAATACCCATGAATATAATTTTGAGTGAAATACTTGCTTTGTAAAACATTGAAAAATACATTTGCCATAAAAGTGAGGTTATGTGAAGCCGTTAGCATTAATCATCCGATTTTAGGAATTCTTCACAAAAAACTGTAAAAGGATGTTGGAAATTGTTTAATATTGGATATAATGAGGGTCAAAACTTACCCAGAAAACAGATTTGACTGATAAGAATCTATAAATTGCAGAATCACAGAAAAACAGAGCAGCAAGAGAAGCAAGAGCAATAAGAGTTGGCAACAGTGCGCGCATACAAATTGACTGTCATGTCATCGCCGTCATCGTTAGTGTTTCTGATTGGCTCCTTACTGCGCCAGACTGCGCTGCATTGGCTCGCCGTTGGGGATATTCTGCCATTGGCCGTAATTTGGCGGGCGATTCAAAATCGAATTAATATAATTCAATTTTGAATTCCGCGCCAAATTACGGCCAATGGCAGAATTCCTCCGACGGCAAACGAACGAAGCGCAGTAAAGCCAACTTTGGAAACTGGCCATAGCTGCCAATAGTGCCAATTGCTGCACAGTAGACGCACGCAACAATCAGCTGTGGCTGTGTATGGCTGTCAATTTGTTTGCTTTTAGTAAATATAGGTATTTTGTGAAGAAAATAAGTCATTTTCGCTATTAGAATAGTAATTTGCATGTCTACAAAAATCTATTCATTATTTGGCTTTTGATTTTTAATCAAACCAATTTGATTAAATCAATTTGGTTTGGGGCATTTGCAGGGGATGGCTTAGTCTAACCTTAATCAATATTGGTAAGTTCAGTATACGTTCAGTACTCATATTCTTTATTTTGTTATTACACTCAATTACACTGTAAAAAATTCTGTGTAAATTTACACAAAGAATCGGTGACATAAATACCAGTCATTTCTGGGGGAAATATAAAAAAAAAAAAAACGTAAATTTCGGCCGAGATTAATATAGAATTACGCAAACTAGTGTAAGTTTGGTGGGTCGTGTAAATTTCCATTATATACCAGTGATTTTTTACCATGATTTCTCATGTAATTCAGAATGTAATCTCTGTGTAAATTTCACCTCGAGATCATTGGTATTTTGTGTCCAATGATTCCTAGTGTAATTTTACACTGTGCTTGAGAAATTCCTGAAATTGCGTGAAATTCCTTTATAAATCAATAGAAATTTTTAAGAACATTATTACTGTAATTTCATATTAAATTGTGAAAACTTACTTATCTCTATAATCTTTATTTTAATAATACGATAAAGTTTCTCAATTCTAGTTTATGTAACAACTTTTTTTTTTATCTCAAACATGCAAAGAAATGAAGAAAATTTAAAGTCGTTCAGCTGCTATTCTAAATTATGGTTTTTATAGTCCATAGATTTAAAAAATAATGGCGGATAAGGAAGAGGAAGGAAATTCAACGGGAGATGAGAATCTGAAACCAGAAGCACCAGATTCGTTAGCCAGTGAAGAACCACAAGAACCTGCTTGTGCTGAAACCAATTTTTCGGGAAATGAAAACACACAAGCAGCTGCCAAAGACAAACCAAAAAGTAAGTTTACTTATATTTACCAGTGATATTGTATAGAAAATTTTCAACTTATAATACTAGATGAAATTTTACCCCTTTTTCCTGAGAATTAGGTGTCTTGCTGGATCATTAATTTCACAGTTCAATTGTGCTCTTTGCTTTTTAGTTGACATACTATTAAAAGCCACTGGCGATGCGCCGATTATGAAGAAAAAGAAGTGGGCCGTAAATCCAGAGAAGCACATCGGTTCAATTGGACAATTTATCAAAAAGTACATGAAATTGGAACCAAATGAAAGATTAGTAAGTGACTCTCTTATTTTTAACGATATTAAAAAATATTTGCACTTTACCTCTTAATAAGTTTTCTGATCCTTTATGTTGCATTCTAATTTCAGTTTCTATACATAAACCAAACATTTGCCCCCGCACCAGATCAGACAATTCAAAATCTCTACGACTGTTACGGGACCGATGGCAAGTTAATTATTCACTATTGCAAGACTCAAGCATGGGGTTGACTTTTCAAAACGGCAATAAGAAAATACGCAAATTTATATTTCTGTGAAATGTATTGTATAATAGCTATACAAACTTTACAACAGTTATACAAATCCGAGTACAACAGACAACGTTGGTTTTACACCCTCGACCGAATTTAAAAAAAGTAAAAAGCAGCCTCTGGCCCTTTGACATTCATTCTAGATGATGAAAGATTAAAATTAGCTTGTAAGTATAAATAATTTATATAAATGTCTTTTTATAAAAAAAGATCTCATTATTATTTATCGTTAATCATTAATACTTTTATGATAAGAAAGCATTTCTGTGTTGCCATTTATAATAAAAAGCAATAGTTTTGAAAAATTTTTAGCTATCATTTTTGTGGACAGGGACTAGTTAAAACTACTTCTTGCTTGCAAGATTTGGGTGACTTTGTTCGAATTTCTTCCAATGATGAGGAAGCATTCGGAGCGTCCTTAACACATGAAAAATTTGTTTTAGATTTTACGTCGAACGATTTACATATCTTTGAAGAATTCACTTTTCCCTTTTCACAAGGCTGCAGCGCTTCGTAAACTGTTTTCTTGTCAGAATCACTTTTGCAACTGATTGAAGATAATTTACTCGTATATGAACGCGAGGAACTTGTTGATGATTGTGCGGAACGTAAGACTTTTAAAGATTCTTCTTTTTTGCATCTGCAAACGCTTAGAGGTACCTCGGCATGATCGCATTCACATTGAACTATTTTACTGTCACCTAAAACCAAAATCAGAAATATTTTTCTTTATAGGTCTTGTAAAATTAAAATTAAAATAAAATTAAACTAAATTTTTACCCTCGTGGATAGCTTTAATGCTTTTGGCGGATTCTGAACGAGGTGTGAGTTTGGAAATATTTTCCTGGTCTCCCAATTTTTCTAACCGTAAATTATTCCACTCTTGTTCTCGAATGCTACACGTAGACTTTGACCTGACGCTCTCCCTCGGTGTTTCCTCCATTTTTAATTCAAAGGGATATTTCCAGATCATAATTGCTCCATCAGCACTCACGGAGACAATATTTTTAGCATCGGGACTAATTTTGATTCCGGTTATTATAGCGGCATGGCCCAATCCAATGTGAGTTATTTCTCCAGTTTGGTAATGCCAAAGTTTTACAATGCTGTCATTTGAACCGGTGACAAAATATTGACAATCTGGACTGATATCTACACAGTTTAGAGCTCCTACACCAGAGCCTTCGAGTTCTCGAATTAGAGAACCGCTTAAAGTTTCCCAGAAGGCTATTTTTCGATCCGTTCCGCAGGTTAAAACATGCAAATTGTTGGGACTAAAAATTGCTGCCATGTACATTGTGTTCCCCATCAGGACTTGCTTTCGCACACAATGCCTGTGAAATTTTTTAATTGATTAGATATTACGTTAGACAATTCAAATTTAAAAGAAAAATAATGTTCAATTTATTGAAATACTTCTATACCAATCTTTTTTTATAAATATGGTTCTGAATAAATATTTACACAATGTCCCATATAATGCAAGTTCCATCAATACTTGAACTGATTACTTCTTCGTCGTTACTAGAAATGTATAAGGATGTTACTGGTCCTCTGTGTTCTTTTAAAACACAGACAAGTCTCTGAACATCAGGTTTTATATCCCAAATTCGTACCTGAAAATGTTAAATTAAATTAAGATCTTCTCGTACAATCTTAAATTGAAGAATAAACAATTTCTCACTTGTCCATCACAACCTGCGCTAATAATTTTTTTGGCGTCTTTCGTAACTACAACGGCTGATACGGCTTTGAGATGAGCATTATAAATTGCAAAAAGTAATCTTCCTGTCTGTGGAGTGAATGCTCTGATGATACCATCATTCCATGCTAAAGTTTATGATAAGAAATATAAATTGAAAATTACATTAGCTCTTTCAAAAAAATCCAAACTTAACAATATATCGATCTATAAATCTAACCAGATATAATTTTTGTTCCATCAGAAGAGAAACAGAGATTCGAGCACACAAAATTGGGTACAGTGATTCTAAGCAATTCTTTTTTCGTTTCCACTCTCCATAATCTGATATCATTTTTGCTTCCTGTGGCAAATATTTCTGAGTAATTGCTGCAAAGTGAAATTAGGAAGTAATTAATTATGAGCCATTTGCAGTAGGTTTTTTGTTAGGTAAACAAGCTTAAAATATTTTTTATTTGATTAGTGGAAAAATCAGATGTGACTTACTGAGGAAAAGCGATTCCGTATATCGTGTCGGTATGGCATGTAACAAGAAGGCGCATGTCGAAATCTTTCAATTTTATTTGGTAAATCTCACATGAAGAAGTCCCAATAAGGACGTATTCATTTTTATATAACACCATCGACGATACTGCGCTACCAACATTTTCTGCTCGAAGCTAGAATTTAGAAGAAAAAAGGAATATAAATTATAAATAGTAATTACCTAGGAAAAAATCAAATAAGATCATTTAATTTACCGTTTGAATTTGAGGTGTACTCGGAAGTTTGACACCTTTATTAAAATTTATAAGAATGTCAACGATTCTAATAAGTTCAACATCCCCACCTCCAGAGCCTACTAATATTCTTTCATCGTCCAAGAGCAAAAGTGCCTTTACACCTCCAGGATAAAGATCTCCCATTCCTGTTTTCATTTTCCTCGGATCTTTGGGAATCTTTGAGTAACAACCAACCATTATTGGTGGTTGTACTGGCTCCATGTGCTCCATGTTATGATAATAATTTAATCTACGTGCATCCGCAACAATCGAATTTATGTTAATTAAATTCACAATCTAAAATTGCATGAGTGCTGGGAAATATTTTACGAGTGATGAGGAGTATAGCTTCTTAGTGAAGAAATTGATGAAAAAAATACTGCTCGAGTAATAAGAAAATAATTGAAAAAGATACCTTGTTTTTATGATATCGCCTGAGGCAGTTCCACAATAAGCGATCTCATCCCTATTGTTTATTACAATACAATTAATGCTGCGTTTTATTTTACCAACTTTTACATTCATCCCATAAACTTTGCGAGTTTCTGGATTGATCCTCCAAACTTTCAGAGTATTTTCACCTCCGCTAATGAAACATTGGTCACGCATATTTGTTCTTTTGATGGTCCAAGCACTACCCGCTATTTCTGTACTCGCGTACGATCCTACATTATTAAAATTTAATTATTTCATACCATCATCAATTTTTTAAAAGTATTGGATCCAAGTTCTAATCTCCAAATTCGAATTCTTCATTTTACTCGACAAATATTATAACTAAATATTTTTTCACTCTGTAGCGCTATTCACCTTTAAAATAGAAATATGCATACAGAGCGAAAAAATATATAATTTTTATACTTATTGCGTAAAGTGAAGAGATTGAATTTTGAGGTCAGGTGTCGAATTCCTCGTTTTGATAAAAAAGTATTCAAATAAAAAATTTTTTCGCTCTATATACACATTCCTATTTCTAAGAGAAGTAGATATACAGCGCGTAAAAATATCTAATTGTAATATTTGTTGAGTAACATGAGGAAATCGAATTTTGAGTTTAGAACTTGATCCAACACCCTTATCCTTAATGGAAAATTTGTGAATATGATTGACTTAAATACCGCATATTGCTTCGTCATTATGAACGTCCCAGATGATGACGTTTCCATCGTCTCGTCCTCCAAGACTAATCAGGTAATTGCTTTCGATTGAGAAGCACAAATCTTCAACTCTTACTTTATGAATTTCATAACTACTTTTCTTTTTCTTTTCGTCGTAGTTCCAAATGATGACCATTGCCTACAATGTAAACAAAAAGTTTGTTATACTTAATAGTTATTGTTAGATGATGAGTGTTTAATTAGATTTACATACCTTAAATCCCAAGTGGTTGATTTGACCTGAAGCTACGAATTTTCCACACGGAGAAACACATAGGGCTGATATTAAATTCGTATGTCCAGAGAGAAAAGATTGAGTACCAGAATCTATGTTCTTGATAGTAACTTTATTTCCCATGGGAAATAAAAGGTGTTGCTGATCTGGATGTACGTGCAAGCTATTTCTTGTAATCCCTTATTGTATATAAAAATTAATTTATTTTAATGTGTTTTTTAATCATTGTCGAGAATTTTGTTTTATAAGATAAATTAGATGATATACAGGGCGATTAATTTAGAAGTAATAAATAAAGATTATGTATTGTATGTCTTTTAATATTTAATAATATTTAATAATAAAAATAAATTTAATTAATAACGAAATATTGAAAGAATATTGATACACGAACCATCGAATGAAATTATCCCGGTGAGATCAAGATCCCTAAGTTCCATATCTTCAGAATTCTCACTCATTATGAATGTACGTGAGAGGTAAAATACTTATAAATGCTTATAAAGTAATTTCTAACTTTTAACTTTGACGTTTTAACATTTGTTTTAGCAGAAGTGTCAAAATTTCCTGAATTTGGCGTCATTAGTAAACAAAGTGGAGGGGAGGTTGCCATGGGAACAAAGGCATGAGATGCGCGCGCACCAATGCTTTCAAAGTTGACTGCTTGCGCGCGCAGTACATTGGTCGGTGGTTGGTTGGCTTCCCACCAGAGAAATGCTGCTATTGGCTGTAATCTGGCGCGCAATTCAAAATTGAATTAAATTAATTCGATTTTAAATCGCGCGCCGAATTTTGACCAATGGCAGCATTTCTCTGGTTGGAAGACATGAGCTGCGCGCGCAGGCAGCCAACTTTGAGAGGACTGGCGCGCACAAAAAGTTTTGGTTGATGTGAAAACGTCAAACTCCCACGTCCCACGCGGAGATCGTACGTACGAATCAACATGTTAATCATTTATCCAGAAAAATCTATTTATAAAAATAAGTGCAATCATTTTTGTTGCAATACTGAAATTATCAGATTTTGTAAACTTTTGCTAGCTGACACTTCTTTTTGTCATAATTACGTCAAAGAGCCGGCGATCCTCTGGATCCTCTCGTATTTACAAATTCCAAGATTCCAACCCAGGAAAAAGAAACCGATTAGAAAATTTGAATCGGTCTGAGGTACTTTCTAAGGTAGTTCATTTAAAGATTTATTTACTTTGTAAACACAAATAACCTCATAAATTTTTGTCCGATTGAAAAATGTCTAAAAAGAATAAAAAAATGTCTGTTCAATCGGAGTTTTATGATAAAACCATCTAAACTTTGGAGACACTAAAGCAATCGTTCAATCATTTTCTTTTTTCCTTGAAAACTCTTTAAAATCTTTTACAATTCTTTTTATATCCCTGATCATCCCTGATTAAAAATGTCTTAAAATCTTATGAAAATCCTGAAACTCTTTTGAAACCTATTTCTCACCTATTTTTATTAAAAAAATCTCTTTTTCACCTTTTTTTAATGGCAATAGGTATTGAGAGTATTGAGAGGGTACCTGGAAATTTCTTTTTCGAGATTTTTGCCTTATAACCTGCTTGGGGGTGAAAGTAACCAGTCCTCCGCGATGGGGAAGAAACTTTTCTTAGTATCGCACATTATCATTTGCTAATAATATTTACTTGGAAAGAAATCTGAGAACAGTGTATTGAGTGCGTACCTGGAAATTTTTATTATATTCTTTTTCTGAAATTTTTGTCTTATAATGTGCTTGTGGTTGAAAGTAACCAGTCTGAATAGAATATTAAGCATACTAAATCTGTAATTTTTAGTTTTTTTGACTTATCAAATTGAACATTTCTAAAATAAAATAAAATAATATACCAATAATGATACCAAAAAAGTTTCATCCCCACATCTATAGATGTGGGGATGAAACTTTTTTTGGTATCACAATTCATCATCTGCTAGTAATATTTGTAAATAAATCTGAGAACAGAGCATTTAAAGGGTGCTTAGAAATTATTTTTTTGAGATCTTGCTTTTTTTTAGAGTCCTGGGGTTACAAAAACATAATCGAATGAAAAAATCGAACGTGAAAGCATTTATTGTATTATTTTATTGCCATTTAAGCAATAGAAAACGATTTATAAACGATTTTAAAAAATTTTGATTTTCGTTCATAAACGTTACAAACGGCAGTTACATAGAGTTACATGTTAATTTCACTTGTAAGTCGAGAATCTACTCGCGTTAATATATCATGCGAGTATGAAAAGTCGAAAAAGTTTAGAACGTTTCTGGAGTAACAAAAAAAAATCTTAAACCATTATTTTTTTTTAAACATTGGGTGAAAAAAAGTTCCATTATTATTTTCTTTTGATCCTGTGTCTTTAGATTTTTAAAAAAATTTAATTTTTAAATTCGATATAGTTTATATTATATATATTTATTATATATAAGCTTATACATATATTAACTATTTCTAGAATTTAAAATATGTATGTAATTCAGAATAGGGAAGGTCAGGGTCTAGAGTCGAGAATCACTTGAAACTGAATGGATAAGTTATAACTGATGTCGGGAGATCAATAGCAATAATATTTTTAGTATCAGGTCATAAAATTACAGATTCCAAAGATAGATTTTATCTTTTGAGAATGTTCTTTTTTGGTCTTTATGTTTTATCTGTTTGATCAGTTTCCAGGTGTTTGGGAAGCTGACCTGCTTGCAGCTGCTTGTAATGTAAAAAGGCAGTCTATCATTTTAGGGGTTGTTCCCCTCTTCAAATCAGCCACCCTTATTTCCCTCGATCATCTGGTACAAAACGTTGTATGGTGTACGTTGCGATGTTGCGTCGCGACGCTTCTGGAGTGGGATAGAGTGGACGGGTGTCAGTTTGCAGGAAGCGCTCACACGCGAATAGTCGACGGAAATTCGTATCAGTCCAGATTAACATTTGCAACAGTTCATCCGAGTGCCACGAAGTCTAAAAATTTTTAAAAGTAAAGATAATTTGTTTTTAAATTAAATATAAAATAATTTTTTTAAAACCGTATCTAATAATCTAATAATTGTGTCTTTTAAATTTTAATAACAATTCTAATGACTTTAAATTATGATACTAAAGATTAAAATAAAAAATGTTATTGAATTATTATTAAAATACTTAGCATTGAGTGATTTAAAGAGATTAAAATAAGAAAGTATCATTTTTCGACTGGGATAGGGATAGTGAAAAAGAATCAGCTTACACCTGTTGCCAAATTTTATATGTACTTTGTTGATGTTAAGAGTGCAATTAACGTAATTACAGGTTTATTTTAGTACATCGATTCTCCACTCTTGCAGACTAATTCAATTAAAAGCAAAAATAGATTATTCTATTAGAGTGACTGCTTTTTATTCTAGGAAGAAATTTTTTTTACAAAAAGATTATAATATCGCGTTTCAAAAATAGATTACTGTTTTTCTTTTTATATCAAGCATGGCATTCTGAAAGTCTAGACTTTATCTCACCTGCTCGATAACTCTTTCACTAATAATTATTTTTTTCTATTGAATGAATTTTTGAAATTGAATGTATTATTTATTAAAAATAAAAAAAATATAATTTCTGGTTGTTTTTCAGATATAAAATGGAGTGAAGGAAGTAGATGCCACACTTCCGATTTTAAGTTTATAATTTATTTTTGGTGCCAACGTGAAATTGCTAGTTCCAAGTTGAACAATGAAAGAAATCTATTTTCGACGTTTGTTTCTGACGCCGATTGTGAGCATTAAATTGCAATAAAGACATTTATTAACTTGGGATCGAGATGCAGTGCTAAAACAGACCTGTTAAAGACACTTTATTGAAGCAAGTAGAATTCACATTTCCGCGCTTACTCAGAGACACGAATGCTTCCAGATAAACTTTGCGAGGTATGTAAATCTAGACAACTTTACACTGTATAAATACTGTGAATATATCACACACGCTTTGTCGACTAGCACGTGCTTATTCTCAAGAGGCTCCATTGGATATTTTCTTTATAGTAATTTATTTAATAATTTGCACCATATTTAAATTATTAGATTACAGAATTCGTTTTTAAAATGATACTCTAACTTGAGCATTGAGCATTATAATTGAAAGGCATTTTAATTTGAAAATATGTTCTTTTGTAAAAAATGTTGAAAGATAAACTTTAAGAAAATTGTCGCTTTATTGTAGAGTTACTCAATCTTAATACAAAAGTATACCGTCTGACTCATTTCCTAAATTTGAAATAGGATTATAATTCGTTCCTCGAATCATAATTTTCATCTGAGGTTTCACAATATTCTGAAATACAATGATTTAATCCGATGCCAGGTAAAAATTACTTAAAGAACTTTCAAAAACTTCGAAGTGGTTGCAAAACATTTTAGCTATTCGATTTTGAGTATACCTAAATGGAGTTCTCTAATAATATTGCACTTTTAGGAGTGTAAAGAATAAGTTGACTTTATTTAATTTCTCGAAATTATTTCAAGCAGATGGATTCTATTAAAGTTTACAATTTTTTTCTTGTTCTAAAGAATATATATGTAATAATTAATTCCAAAAATAGTCTCGTATTCTAAAGCAGGATACGGAGAAAGTGGATCAGTCGGGCCTCATTAGGAAAGTGATTAATTAAGCGAAGGCAGATATTAGTCAAAGTAAATACCCCTGAGCACGTGTTTCCGTGTGTCCCTCCTCAATTAAGAGAATTTTTGTACTTTTTTCTTTTCCTGTCTTATCGCATTTTCCTCTTACAGATCTCTCGGTTATGTTAACATGATATTAATAACCTTAAGAATATATTCCTGACCGGCAGTATACCGTATTGAAAGTTATGGAGACTTTATGAAAGTATAGAGCGCAACCTTGGTTCCAACCGTATATATGCATTGATAAGGGTGAGATTAATCGACTTTCACTAAAATGTCCAATATAGATTCCCTTTTATAAAAATAATCGTCCCCTAAATCTAAATTTATAATGACCCAGACTTCCGACAAATAGTTTTTATATATATATTAAGTTGATTTAAATTAATTTAAATTAATTAAATATCTTGAACATTGCTTTAGCCTTTCTAACTTAGGAATAAGATTATATGAGAACACTAGAATCTATTTCCAAAATTTCATGTTTTGATTTTTGCGAATTTCTATTTATAAACCACACACATGCCAATCAGTGAGCAATTTTATTTCCCGAGTTGGGAGAAAATACAGAATAGAGAAATTTACTCAGCATGACTCTGATTTGAAAGATTTGAAGGATCTGAATACTTATTTTTTATTTTTAAAAAATATTTTATTGTATACTTGGATTTGAATAATAATAATTATTATTATTCACAAGAATTACAAGAACTTTGTAGCTTATTTCTAATATGTAGGTATTATGTAGTGAAATTCCTTGTGATGAAAATGTGAATTCTTTATATAGAGACAATATTTTATAATATTGAAGACATATATGTGTATAGCCTTTCAGAAAAGACCACGGAAATTCTCTTAGTAAACTGACGGTCTCCCACAAACCACCTGACAAATGACTCGATCCTTTGAACGTAGATTCTCAAGATGCTCTTTAACTCTCATCTCGTTTTTTTTTCAGACATGTCTCGTAAGGTTTTATCGAGCCTCTAATAAGAAAGTAGAAGCGTTGACCTTTCACAAGTAGACTGGATAAATCTATTTCTTTTTAAGATAGAAATTCTTATTTTTTTTTTAAACTTCTAAATTCCTGTGAATTCTTTTCAATACAGCTTAAAGTGTTTTGAATTTACCTTGAATTATTGTGAATTCTCTTGTATTTTAAAATTATTTTGAATTCTTGAATTCAGGTGTACGTGAAAACTTCTAGTGGTGAACCCGTCGGAAGAGTGTATAAACTAAAAACGAAGGATTTTAACTCCACCTGAGGAATTGTTCAAAATTGACCTGGAAAACCCGGGAAATGAGCTGGAATTTAAAATTGAACCTTAAATCTGAAAAATTGGCTTCAAATTCTCTTTTGAACTCCTGTAAACGATAAAGTTAGAATCTTGATAAAACAACAGAGAAATAGGCGACGTTTGGGATAAAAGTATAATCGATGTACTTCAAGATTCATAAATCCCAGTGAAAACCAGTTTCTTGGATTAAAAATATACTGATATTATTAAATATCGCTTGATATATTTCGAGAATCGACCCACGCACGGACAATATTGATTCATGTTTTATTAAAGGTATTGGGATAAAACCTTATGAAAATAGATGTCATTTAATTTTTAACTTCAGAGGTTTAATTTATCTTCGAGGAAATATTCGTGATTCTAGAATTAGGGGAGCTCATTGGAAGTGAAATAAGAAATAAGATCAGTACATAATCTATGTTTACAGATGTCAAAGTGTATTTCGTACTGATAATAAAAACTGCATAAAATTGGACATGAGGAATTTGGGATTCTCAGAGAAAATTCTGTAGGTTGCAGTATTTTGTCATGATTTCCCACAAGTGAAATAATCAACATATTCCTTGAAATTTTTTCAAACGTTGTTCATTAGGTCAATATTTTTTTTATTGTTCGATGGTTTACATCAATCTAGACTTCAATCTTAGTCTTCGCAGTGATTTACGTTGAACGATAAAAAACTTTATTTCTCGTCCCTTTGCATGAATTTCGTCGAGATCTGTGGCTAAAAAGAAAGTAGTGTTTTCAAACTCGTTTTCAAACCCGTCAAAGAAAGACATGTAAAAGACCAACTTTCAAAAGAATTACGGTCCAGACTTTTAAATTTGCATAGATACAGTTTTCGGTTTTCAATTTAAAATTATTTGCAGGACTTGAAAGAAAATTTGAAAACAATTTTCAAAATGTCATCCTGATCCCAAGCTTACAAAATATGGACATTGCAGATGAAAGTTTGAATAAGCGATTTAAAACATTTTTTAATATTGATATGAAGAAGAATTCTTCTGAAATCGACCAAAATTTTCTTAAATTCCTCTTCAATTCTCTTCAAATCAACTTCAATTATTTTGAATGAAATAATTTCAATTTCTTGAGAATTTACCTCGAGCTCTTTTGAAATATTTCCCATTCTTTTGAATTCTGTTAAATGCTTTTGAAATTCATATTTGAAATATTTTGTTTTTGAGAAGAATTTGTTTAATTCTTTTATGGTTTTTTGAGAAATTTTAAAATAAAGTTTATATTTTTACGTCAAGGAAAATTTTTAATTTCAATTTGAATTCTTAATTTAAATTTTATTGACTTGGATTGGAGGTCAAATTTTTTTTCCTTCTAGCCAAATTTTCTAATATTTCCGTTTAAGTTTGTTTCAATTTTTTGTCACCTATTTCTTACCTATTTTTATTAAAAAATTCACTTTCTTTATTGACAATAGGTACTATGATAACTGATAATGCTGCATCTGCTAAAATTTATCTCGAGACTCGAATAATTTTCTGCAAAAGATTTATCACTCCTGCTGAAAACTTTCGCAACAGCGAGTTACTTTTATCGTGAGTTCCTAGACCCCTTTCATGGCCACAATGGAATGAAACGGAACGATTCTTTTCCCGCAAGAAACTCTAAGAGAAATGGTATTGTATGAGTAGTGCACATCACTCTCGTATCTGATGAAATCTGCCTGAAAGAACTTTACCCACACCTTTTTTCTATTTTATGTTAAAGCGATTGAACTTTTCTGTTTTTGACAAGTAGATATATCCATAAGAATGCCCACAGATCTAAATAGAATTTACTATAGAGCTTTGAATTTCTGAATTGAACTCTTCAATTGAACTCCTCGAGAATAAAAATGTGTGGGTATTTCTGAACTTTATTCGCGAATGATTGCTCAATTGATCGTTCAGGACATCTAGTTTAAATATACCAGTTGCTCGACAGAAAATCTTTACTAGAGACGCAATTATAACAGCTTCCAACTTTAATCGGTTAATCCAGTCTCATTAAATTTTGTGTATCCAGAATAAAAATAGGGAAACTGATACTAAAATTTTAATGCTCCTTGCCAAAGAGGAACTGCTGGTTTTATTTTCAAGTCTGCATAATTTAGAGTGAAAAATCCTTTCTATATTTAGTCGGAAATGGTCGTAAGGAAGATTTTCTGGCTTTCAGAATCCACTCCTTTTTCCAAGGAAATATGATTTCCGGACTTTTTGATGTGCATCGAATTTTCGTGAGAACTGTTTATTGTTTAGGTACTTTTCCTAAATTTAAATACGACCCCGCATGTTGATAAATTCATTTATTGCACAGCTATATTGCCGCAGAATTATTTAAGTCTAGACAACTCGTTTCCTCTCTCATTGAATAAATTAGACTCCTGACTTTTCTATGTTCCGAGGTCTTGCCTCGTTATGAAACACGATGATACATATTTTCAAATTAAACCATGAAAGAAAATAATCAACGTTTTAATAAGACGCTCTGAGACTGATTTATATTTTATAATTTAAAAAACATTTTTCTGAGATAAATAACTAAATAATCAACGTTTCTTTTTTCAGCTTTAATCAAAATTTCTTGATTAGCAGGAATTTCATATAAACTTTATAAAGAGATAATGAGTTTGAGGTGGAAATTCAAGGAGAAGAATGAGCGAAACTGAAACCATTATTGCGAAACTTGAATAAATGTTTTAGTGTGTGATGAGGGGTTCAGAATTTGCTCAGATAATGAAACGGGTCCTCTTCTTTTTAAGATTTTACACAAAGCTTCGAATTTTATTTATTTGAGCAATTTTCAACAGAAAGGTACAATATTTATTTTTATATTTAAACATTGAAAAATTGAACCGCTGCATCGTACAAGGGGGTATAAAATTTCTTGATCCAAGTGCTAAGGCTTTTCACCCCTTTTGAAATTTTTTTTCAACTTTTATTTTTTGGAAATTTTATTCAAGTAATTCATTTGCTTGCATAATATCAAAAAATAGTTTTAAATTTGTAATTTTTACATTGTCAGGATCAGTTTGCACTCAGACCAAAAAATTGTATACCTCCTTCTACAATGCCGCTGTTCAATTGTAATTGGGATATTTGAATATGGTTCAAAGTCACTTTTATGAAGTGGATTCCCATAACGTTCAATAATATGACACCAGGCAAATCATTACGTCACTACTTTTAGTATCGACTTTTACGTTGCAAATATCCCACTTTTATTCACTACTTAAAACTTTTCTATATAAGTATTAAGCTAGTATATATATAACCAAGTAAGAAAAGATAAAAAAATGTTAAGGAATATATAATTTATGTGTTATATTGATCTATTCATACTTCAAGATTGTTATTCTTTTAACTCTTTTCTTTTATACATTTAGATTATTGTATTATTTTTATAGCTTCAATATATTTTTTTATTTCCTGCCTGACCTCCTTTCGTTTTACGTATTCACATTTCGATTTAAAGAAATTCGATAACTTGTAGTTTTTTCCAAACCTCTTTTAGTTTTATTCCTTTTCTTAGTGATTTAATACACGATTAATCTTAAAAATTAAAAAAAAAAAAATAAAGAAATTTAGAAAAATTAACGCTAAGAATTATAAATTAGAATGATACTCTTTTAATAACGGGAATTGACATGATAAAAAAGTTAATTACCGTTAGCATTTAATGTACTTGACCCCTCCTAAATGACTAAGCCCCAGAAATATATTTTTTTATGCATCAGTCTAAATTCTAATATTAAAAAATGTTTCTCATCCCCTTAGTTACCTTTGAGCATTTTTTATATTTTCCCTTTTCTCTAAATTAACAAAAAATAATAATTTTTATAAATTTTTCAGTTTTTTAATTTTTATATATTTATATATAATTATATATATTTAATCAATTTTAATTTTAATGTTTAATTTTTACTTAATATGAAAAGCTTTGATGAATACAGATCAACAATTTTTAAAAGTTAAATTGGAAAACTTTCGACTTTAGTTTTTAAATTTAAAAAGTTCTTAAGAAACCATTTTTCTTCTTTCATCTTTAGAAACTTTTAACACTTTTACGTTACATTAGAACAAAGATAATAATATCTTTGATTAGAACATTTTCCATTGTAGCGTTTTCAAAAAACCCTTTGAAACGCTCGAGGGTTTTAAATTATAGAAATAGACACCTTTCTGAAAAATCTAATTAAGAAAAGTAGTAAATTCAACTTTCAAACCTTCCTTGACATTTCCAGCTTTTCAAAAATGATATTAATTTTCTTGACGTTTCCTAAGTTTTCAAGCAATGCTCCTTAATTTGTTACCTTCTTGATAAATATCTACTCTAGAGAAAAAGACATATTTAAATTCGTTTTAAAGCCAAACTTGTAAAAGTAGTTATAATTTTGTTCTAAAACTTTTAATGTCTAATGTTTGAAATTGGACGATATTAAAATACTTTAAAAAATGTCCAATTTTTTAATTTTTCATTTTCAAATAATTTAAAATTATATTTACAGGCTAACCAGTGATCATCTTGAATTATTTATAAATGAAAATTGTTGCATTTTGAACGAAACAAGAAGCGATCAAGAACTTTTGTTTTCCTCAAGAATGCGTTTTCGCACTGGGAACTATTGTCTGAACTTTTCCAAGTAATTACTCCAGTACTTCGTACGATGCACCTATACACATAAAAGAGATTGTTTCCCTTATTTACGTATATGCATCTACGAGTTGAGAAAAACGGTATCGAGTCGTTCTCTGACTGATTAAACGTCAAGGGAAACTATGAACAGTTGTTGAGAAAAGTTGAGTTACTTGAGTATGAAGATTTTCAATCGAGAGCTATTTTAAATGACGAATGGAAAGCTAAGTTCGAAAGACAACTCTCTAGTGCACCCTCGATCTTCAATCTTCTTTATGAGTTTCACCAACTCGAAGAGAAGAAAACTTGAGCAATAGTTTTAATTATTTTTAATAAAAAATACACTTTAATTTAATTATTTTCTATATACAAATTATTCAAATTGTGTCTAAGAGAACTTCCATAGAGTTAACAATGTAACCCTTCATAAATACTCTGTTCATTAAAATCCTTACATTTGTCTAAACTAATTGGCACTTCAATTTCGATCGAAGACACATTGTGTCTTAAAAGACGGGTATTGTTCGTCAAATTTAGGCTACGGTCAGGCCAAACTGATCCACTATTTTTAGTGTGATTTTATCAGCAACATGACATGTTTCCCTTTAGACGATCTATTTTCTCACCTACTTATTTCTCAAGAGCTTCTGTTTAGATTAAACCTCAGTTAAGCTGGAGATTAAAATTGTTCAATACAATACAGAATTTCTAATAATTCAAGTGATTTTAAGGAATTACTAAGGATTTGGCGGGATTTTAAAGTTTTTTTTTTAAAGAATTTAAAAATAATTTAAAGGATTTCAAGAGATTTAACAAAAGTTGCAAGTGTCAAATAGAAATATTTTGATTGATTATCCGGAAAAGTTTTTTCAAACCGGAAATGCACTTTCCGCATCAAAAATAAAATCAAGGACAATTCCCGAATTTTCCCAGATCTTTTTCAATTTTCAGAAAATTCCCGGATATCTTAAATGGTATTTAATGTTTTTTAAGGATTACAAAAGAATTTAAAAATTTATTTTACTTGTTTCAGATATTAATGAGGATATTGCGAGATGGGCTCTATTCAGTATGATTCGTATTTCTCTTCTTATGTTGAAATGTTGAATAACCGGGAAGACATCTGGCGAGGGTCGACGCTGAATATTTATCAAAAAACTTGAGAAGGCGATTTATAAGCTAGTCGTACAATAATGAAGTTTTGCGACTCACTTGTGTGAAAAGGGGAAAAGGACATTGACCAAAACTTGAAGATGAATACTTCGTACCTTCTGGGAGAAGATGAAGACTGGGGTCAACGATATTACTTCACTTATTACAGTGAATTCGGTGACAGAAAAGGTGCCAGCGGTATAGAGGTGAGAAATGTGTTCTCTTATTTATTTCTTCTAGTGAAAAGCGTATAAAGAAGGATTTACTGTTTTCAGATTTGAACCAATTTTTAATTTTTTAAATCGGGATTCTGTAGCAACCCTGTTCCTGGAATTCTATTGCAGGATTCCTGAGTCCCAGACACTCTAAATATTCTCAGGGTACTACTCTCGGACTAGGGAAAAAGACACACTTAAAGGGTTGCAGATTGGAGAGAGTAAAAAGTTACCTCGATCACCTCCTAATCCGCCCCACGGCAATACTAATCGAGGCAAACTTATAAATAAGTTCCTGTTTTTTGAAAGTAATTTCTTGCCCTCTAAGTTGCAGGATAATCGGCTTCCTTATTTGTCAAATAAGCAAGAACCCCCAAAGAGAACTTTTAGTTCTAAGTATTAAGTTTCTTTTTCTGTTAGAACATTAGGGCGATTCTTATGGATCATTCCCAAAATATTAGATGTCTTTTAATAAAAACGCAGAAAAGTTTTTCTACTCACTGACACTGGAAAAAAACAAAATTAATCTAAATAGGTATCAAGCTATGAACCATACAACACCCTACAATCCAGACTAACTTTCACCTCTTTTCCATGTTTTCCAGAGAGATTAAAAGCTTTAGAGAAAGTAAACCTGGAAAAAGTACTTTGCAATCGAGAGTATTTTTCTCTAGAATTTAAATTAGCTTAGAGGTGTAGATTTGTTAAGTGCTTGTGGATCATGTTTTGTTTGGAATCAACCCACGGAAACCTTTCATCCCTCGTCAGTTAACCCTGTCCTTGAAAAGGGACAGGGGATAGTGATATACTCACACTATCTGGCGCTGGAATGTTTGTTCTTGTCCTCTCATCCTAAAGTAATTGCTTTTCGGTTTTAGGTTTTAGTCCTCGCTGTCACGTTCGTGATTGCAGTAGCTGCTAATTTGGGAATGGCTACATGCGTCCTGAGGTACAAGGAAATGAGAACACCAACCAACTTGTGCTTAGTGAATCTCGCAGCAGCGGATCTACTCTTTGCCCTGGGCGTTCCTGCGGTTGCCTACACGAGGTTGACACAATCCTGGAGATTAGGCGATGCAGTCTGCAGATTACTTCCGTACTCCCAAGTACGAATATATGATTGATTTTATCTCCATCATGTCATTCCTCACGATCACCTAAAACATATAACACCTTCAAATTAATATATTTTCTTAATAGACTTTATAATCGCAGTCATCATAGAACGTCACCTATTCACCTTTTTTCATCTTTTTTGAATTTGTTCACCTATTTCACTTATTCTGGGAATTTATCACCTCACCTTTTTTCAATTGATAAACTTGAATTATTTGAAAAATGATTGATATTGGTATTATAGCATACACTGTAAAAAAATTTTTCTGTAACTGTCCACTGCGTTCTTTTAATTATGACAAAACTTCTCATATTACTTCTTTTTAAATAGTAAAGTTACCGATTGGAAAGAAAAAAGTCACTTTACATGCAGTAATTTCACAAAAGTTTGTAAATCTACGTCTTTCAAAGTAGGAAATAATTGAATTCTCGGGGAGTTCAATTATTTTTTATTTTGAAAGACGCAGATTTACAAACTTTTGTGAAACTACGACATTGAAAGTGACTTTTTTCTTTTCAAATTGGTAACTTCAGTACTTTAAAAGAAGCAATTTGTTAAGTTTTGTTATAATTACTAGAACGCAGTGGACATTCACAGAAATTTTTTTACAGTGTAATTCCGGGTCGTTTCTGGTTTGAAAAAACTTTTTCGGATTATTAAAACAATAAGGAAAGTCAATCTTTTAAAGCTGAAAATATTATTATTGTATATTTTCAATTTTTAAAAATCTTTTGAATTCTTTTGAAATCCTTAAAAAAAGATTTTAAAACCCTTTCAAATCTCTACTAATTTCTTAAAATCATTTGAAATCTTTTTAAATTTCTTGAAATTACTTTAAATCACTTAACATTTTTTTTAAACCAATTAAAATTTCGTAGAATTTTTTTAAATCTTTTGAAATTCTTCCAATTTTCTTGAAATTCTTCAAATTCATGTTGATATTGATTTGTTTTAAATTCTTTTCAATTGTTTGAATTTCTCCTGAATTCCTATTTTATATTTTATTGACTTTGAATTTATTTGGTCAAGGTTTTTTTTTGCTTTTAGCCCAATTTTTTAGTGTGAAAGGTGAAAAAAATCACCTTTTTTAATGTCAATAGGTACTGTGATGACTGTCATCGGGAATATGCTCAAGTCACCAGAATTAAAAAATTGTTTTTATTAGATTCCTTTTCGTGCAATCAGGTTCGATATTTTCTGATAAATTATTAATTTCTAGAAAGAAAAGGACGAACAAAATCGAATCAATTATTACTAGTGGCAGAAATAATTATCTTAATGGCGACGAAAGAGCTTTTTCACCACTTTCTTGCTTTAATCCCGGATCCTAATCCGTAATCGTACTTATTTAATGGGCATCCTTAGTATTACAGTCGTATAAATAACTCGAGGTTGCGTGTAAGAAAAGGATTAGTGCCAATGGTATTATAACGTCTTAACGTCCATCCTCTGCTAATGTACTAACATCACTCCTGCTTCAATGAGCCAGAAACGCGAGAGGCACTGTAATCAATAGTTGAATTTAATCTCAGAACAATTAAGATAAAATTTACTTTGATTTATATATATCAAGTCTCGTTTTTACAGATAAAAGAAGTATACTAAAATAAGATCAAGTAGAAAAAAAAACTAGAAATTTTTAAGTTTTATTTTCTCATACAAAATGATGTTATATAATTTTTTTTTGATCCACATTATTATTTTATAAAATCCAGTTTTAAATGGAGTTTCGACTTTTTTCAGAGTAAATACTGATAAAGCAAGTAGAAACTATAGTTTTCTTTGTCCTGAGAAAACAAGGAAATGATGTTTCAGGTTTGATACTATTTGTAGTTCCTCGAGTTACAAGGTTCATGAATATTGATTTTCACTTTGAAAAACAGTACTAAAAACTTTTGTATAAATATAAATGGTTCACAGGTAGAAACACTTGAATTAGATTTTTCAAATGTATAATTTCTTCGAAAATCGATTCACGAATTGAGAGATTCTATAAATTGTGGAGTGGGTGATTTAGATTCTAAATGAATGCCTTATTGAATACGCCTTTGATTAATTTCACAAGGGTGGAATTCAAGAGAGGGATAAAGTTTAATTACGATTCAAGATCCTTGAATTCTGAGGTGGATAAGACACAGTCTTGCAGCAAAGTATATTTAATCACAATTTTACGATAGTATTATAAAAGACTTTTTTCGTCTGGAAAAATAGTTTCTTTGAGAAAATTTATTATAAAGCGATATTAAATGCTCGACGGAAGTTGCGATAAGCAATATCATGAGAATGGACCCCACATATAATTTTACGGTAGAATCTACTTCGACGAATCTATTCACTACCGCGATATACGCGAAATATGTAATATAATTATACATTATAACTATACAAACATTTGCCATAAGTCAGAAATTTCTGTTTCGATTTTTCCCCACGAATTTCTTGCCAGGATTGTAAACGTTTTTCAAATTTGTCTGTCATTGTTTTCCTCTCGATAACTCTAATAAACGAATTAACATAAGTCATCACAGTACCTATTGTCATTAAAAAAGGTGAATAGGTGACCTTTTTTTTTTATAAAAATAAGTGAGAAATAGGTGACAGAACATTGAAAAAAATTTAAAACAGCCAAACGGAAATATTAAAAAATTTGGGTAGGAAGAAAACAATATTTGACCTCCAATCCAACTCAATAAAATTTTCCTTAACGTCAAGAATACAATCTTTATCTTAAAATTTCTTAGAAAACCATTTAAAAAAATGTTTGTAATTCTTCTCAAAAAGAAAATATTTCAAATATGAATTTCAAAGGATTATAAGAGATTTCAAATTATTTCAAGGGATTTCAAGAGACTTAAAGTAATTTTAAGGCAGGTATTTAACAAGATTTGAGATTTTAAGTGATTTTAAGGATTTTCAAGAGATTTTAAATGTTTTCAAAGAATTTGCAGCGATTTCAAAAAAGTTCAGAAGAGTTTAACGATTTTCAAGAAATTTCAGAGGACTTTAAAGATTTTATGACCTTTTAATTGATTTTAGGGAATTTCAAGGAATTTGAAATTGCATGCGGCAAATAAAAGTATTTTGACTGACTATAATCCGGAAAAGTTTTTTCAATCCGCAAATGACCCGGAATTATCATATATTTCCAATGTTAATAATTTTTCATAAGATTTATCTGTATCAATTGAAAAAAGATGAAAAGATGACAAACTTCCAAAATAGGTGAAAAAGTTGAACAAAATCAGAATAGGTGATAAAAGGTAAATAGGTGACGACCTGTGATGACTGTAAACTGTATTATTCATAAATATGTTTAGAATTTAGAAGTTTGAATTCTATTTCTTCATTTTGCTCAACAAATATTATAATTAGATATATTTTCGCTCCGTAGGCATACTTTTATTTGGAAAAAGAGTTCACCTATGGTGCAAAAATATGCCCTATTCTAATATGTAATGAGTAAAATGAGGAAATTGAGTTTTGAAGATAGAACTGGGATCCAACACCCATAATCCATCAAATTAAAGGTCACAAAAAATTCTTGATTTAAATTTAAATAAAAATGTAAATGAGTTATTAAAAGAATATAAATTACATTCGGTCCATATAAACGATAAAATCGTTCAGTCGGGAGAGTATTTTTCTCACGAATGGAATGCTTTAAAATTTAAGTAAAATGAGGTGCAGAAAGATTGAAGATATGTAGTAAAATATGCAAAACTCAATCCGTAATGTGATTCAAAGAGAGAAATGTGGAAAACTTGTTTTCGTGTTCTTACTTTACATTGATTTTCTATATTTCTAATATAAGTTATTTTCATATCGTGAGATAGAGTGAAAGAAGTAAAGAGAGATTTAAAGAATACGGACTGAGTATCACTGAGTCTGAGAGTGAAGTAATAGGTCCGATGAACGAAGTCTGTTTCATTTTTATAAGAAATCCTCTCTGGTTTTTAAGAAACCAGAGATTTGAAAGCCGACTGAAAAGGAACATTGTGGTGTTGGAGGTGAAACACAAATGCGAATCTTGTGTCTCACGAGTTCACTCACTCACTCACGGGTCGGAATTTGTGAGCAGCGTTGTGGAAAATGCACCATTTCAAAAAGGAATGAGATATCAAAGAGAGCATCAGGGTCTACGCCGATCCACTGTGCACAATTATTAAAAAAAAAAACAGAGAAAAGAAACATTTATTCTTTCTTTTTAAAATGCGAAACGGAATTTTCAGTCATGGAACGCAATTTATACTTAAAATTTTTTTATTAAAAAGGCAAATAATCTCAAGCGTAAAAATAATTAATTTCTTTTTGCGCTATTTCTTTAATATTAAACCTGTGAAATGTTCTGAATGTTTAAAATTGCTGGAATCTTGAAAATTAAAATTACCCGATTTTATTCTTTTTAATTGCTAAAATTTGAAATTCTTCAATTACGTGTTCTACGAAGTTTTAAATTATTTCTTTTCTAAAGCTTATTGATATTTATCCTCAATGTCTATTTTTCTCAGTATATATTTTAAAAAAAGAAGAAACTAAAAATACTAAATATTAATTTTTTTGGTTGCAGTTTGTGTGCGGTTTCGTTTTACTGTGGACGTTGACGCTAATATCGATGGATAGACACAGATGCTTGGCTGTAGCACCTTATCGAAGTGCTCTGACAGTTCCTAGAGTATTAGCAGCTGGCCTAGCCACATGGATAATTGCTGCCTTAGTTTTTCTACCCGCCGTATTTTGGTTCAAGCCCAGGGTACTAAATTCCATTCAATTTCTGCAAAAGATTAAACTCAATTAAATCTGCAATTAAAAACCAATTCAGGCAAAGAAGAAATTCTAAAATCCATTATTTACAGTCCATTATCCGAGAATAACTTGACTTTTTAATTATTATTATTCATCTACTTGATTTAGGAGTAAAAATTTTAGTGGAAGACGATCTGAATAAAAAATTAGAGATAATCCGATAAAATTTGAAGGACTATTTTATTATCGAGAACCGATACTAGTAGAGAATTTATCTGGTATTTAATTATTATAATTTTTTTTTCTATAGGTTGTAACAGGAGGTGTGACGATATGCACTCTCGTTTTTCCAAGAAGCGATGTATTAAATGTTTCACTGTGCTTCACAATTCCTATCATTATATTAGCCTGTCTATTGCCAATGGGACTTCTGGTTTATCACTATCAGAGAATTTTTCAAAGCATCCTGGATACCAGAAACAGATGGGCTGTACCTTGTGTTGTGCAGGTAAAAACACCTTTTCTCTGCATCTACGTTTTAGATGATTAATATCAGAGTAAACAAGTCAATCATCTAGCTTTTCAATCAATTGGTTCGTTATTAATCTAGCTATCCGCTATATTCTCAAAGTGTTTATCGATCATTTTTATCTTATTTTGCAACTTCATGTCGTCATAATATTTTTCTACATCTATTTAAATTAAAATTTGTTTTCCTACTGCAAATTTTAAAACAAAGCTTAGACCTATGAAAGAAAAATTAATTATTGATGAGTCTTTACCTTGCAGGGTCAGGATGGATCCGGTAGAAGAGATTCCGAACTTTCCGTAGTTGGGACCCTTGTTCCTTGGGCTGGAAGAAAATTATCCTCTGCTTCAGTAACAGGCCGTCAAGGTCGAGCCGGAAGTCTCTCACAACACGAGGAAGTTCGCCTTCACAAACATCTCCGGGTGGTACGAATTCTGCTGTTAAACGTCGTTGCTGTTCTCGTAATGTGGTTGCCAATTACTATTGTGATGCTCCTAATTTACCTCGACGGTAGGAGACCAACTGAAGATACTAGTTTCTTCTTAAGGTCTCATCACTTTATCTGGGCCTTGGTAGTAGCCCAATTCAACACAGTTGTAAATCCTTTACTCTATGGAGTTTTTTCCGAAAATATCCGTGCTTGTTTCGTCAAATTTTGGCGACGGAATAATGCAGGTCAGGGAACCAGTGATCGTGGAAGTGGAGGAATTAGTTCTAGAAAAGGAGTCAAGTCTCTGGAAGCGCTTCAAGACAGGTTGGGTGGACCTAGAACGCCTAGAATTAATACTAGACCTCCGAAGAAAAGCTCCAGCTGCAGTATTGGCAGCATTATTGAGGTTCCTAGCTCAGAAAAGATGTAAACGAATTTTATAAAGTAAACTCAAAATCAATGTGGCTTTGATTTCGAAACTTGAGATCGAAAAATATCTGCAGATTCTGTTTCAGAGAGAAGAAATTTGACACAATGTATTATCTCAGGGTTACTTACTTCTAAGATATTTTATTAAACATATAACATAAAGACAGAGTGGAAATCCTATGTTCTCAAAATTATTAGGCAAGTGCCATTGTAAATAAATGTGTATATAGATTCTTAAGACCGTAGCAGTGTTAATTTTTTAAATAATAGAGAATGAAAAAAAAATTGGAATTTCGTTTTATTTATTAAGGGCAAGGGCATTTGATAATTACCATATGAGCAAATTTAGATTACCCAGGTTGTTTTCCACAATTTTTACTTTTTCAAAAAAAATAATACTGCATAAACGTAAAAACTGTAAAAATTGTGAAAAAAACCCAGGTAATATGTGGTAATTACCATATGCTCATATGGTAATTACCACAAGTCCTTAAGGAAAATTAATTTAAGAATATAAAAATAATGTCATATAATGGCCATCTAACACTGTTCCTCCTTTAAAAAAATATAATTTTTAATTGTATATTAATTCGGTTGCATTTTAAACAATATCAAATACTTAAGATTCAAACTACTCTAATTCTCTACGAATGCTATTTTTGATTTCTGACAAAGCTTTCATCGTTACTTTACCCTCTGCTATAAGACTTTTCACCGCTCTTATTTTAAGATTTATAAAATTGATTTTCTCGGGTGATAAATTTGTTCGATTATCTTCGTTGGTACTCGGATCCTGAATGAAGTCTCTGATCAAGCAAACTGATTCTCCTTTCGGATTATAAGTTACTAAATCTACTGTTATGTTCACTGATTTCGATAAGTTTTGTCTAGGTAGAGGCAACTCGATTTGCGTTTCTGAACCCGTTACTTTTTTAATTACAAATATTCTCCGGTCCCCACATTTGGCTGCTAAAATAACTTGAGAGTTCACAGGCAAAAATTCTTGAAACTTTGCCGATAGATATTTCTCCCACACAACTTTCTTAATGCGTAATTCAGGACAATATTCCCCACGAAAATCACAGGCAAAGAGATTGATCCTTTTCAAAATGTCCCTCTTCTCCTCCAATTTATCTTGCAGTGCTTGTAGTTCCCTTGCCTTCTCGCAAATTTTCCTCACTATTACTTCCGTACCTCCTAACATGTTCAGCTTTAATTCAACATATTCAGGATCATATTTACGCTGTTCTTCTCTGACCTGTAATTAAATTTATTTATTTAGATGTAAAGTATGAAATTGCACTAATAATTTCGAAACTAAATACTGAATCTATTCTCACCTTTTTCAGTGAAAATTGGCACAACTCTTTGAATGGAGTCAGACCAACCACAAATTTGGGTTCATAAAATCTTAAAGCAATGTAATTACGTTCTTCTTCTTCAATAGTCTGAATAGCATTATAATTAAAGCTCTTTATGCACTGGTATGTTTTGAAATTCAGGCAATAAACAATGGATATACAATTATCACAGTTTTCATCCATCTTTGCACAAAAAGCTTGCACCTTGTTCCCCTCATAATTCAGGTATACTTTGTCAAATTTCAACTTATCCTCTTGAAGATAGATAAAAATCACAGCTGAAGAATTCGTCGTCAGTGCTACTCCAACAATCTTTCTTTGTTTTTGGATAGGCATAATCTCCTTAATCAAAAAATCACAGGTGTAAATTAGTTTAACTACACTTTTTGTTTGCTTATACAGAACTTTTCCATACGAAATTAGACACAAATCTTCCTTCTTATTCTCTTCTAAAAAAACTGCTCTAAATTTTTCATCTGTATCTTCAGTAGTCAATTTAAGACTAGATAGTTCATCTGAAGTGACAGCTGCTTCAGATGGAACTTGGAACAAGGTTTTGAGACTTTTATCATGTTTTCCTTCTAAAACGATACTTCCTCCTTGCAAAGAAAGTACTTCCGAATAAAGGGAACCCATTCCAATTCCACTTTTACTCAACAGTGCAAATTGATGCTTATCTGTTAGTTTATAAATTCCACAAGGTGTGCAAACCACAAAAGCTCGCTCCGCGAAGTTATGAATGTTTTTTATCACACCAGGAGCTGTCAATACCTTTAAAGGTAAAGTGCTATTCGAGGATTCAACTTCCGAAAATGGAAAAACGACTAATTCATTTTTGTTCCACGCAAAACAAGTGTCTTTACCATAAAATTTGTAAACTACAAAGTTCCTTGGCACAAAACCGGGGTTGTCAGTTTCGATATACATTTTTGTGTATTATTTATTGATGCAAACTTTTCTAAATTTTAGAACAATCGATTAGAAGTAATTATACATATAAACTCATGTCTTTAAATAGAGTTAGAGACTATTTTTTTATACATAATAAATAGAATACTCGATGTTTGAATTCTTCGAAAGACAACAAAGTACGAACTGTCAGAAATCACGTGGTAAGTAATGCTACCAACCTTCTAAAGAGAGAATATCATTTTGACCAACCTACGAAATATCAAAGACAT
>JAUESH010000024.1:19543783-19553852 GCA_032275165.1 Synergus magnus
TGTAAATTTACACAGAATTTTTTTACATTGGAATAAATAAAAAGCTATTTGTAAGAAAAGCAAGTTCTAATTATTTTAAAGCTCATGTAACAGAATTTTGTTAAACTAAAAAACGTGTTTGCAGAATCACAGCACAGAATTGGTGTCAGAACAGGATGATCCTCTTCTGATGTTTGCCACTCTCAGTGGTTCATTAGTTGGAGTTGGTCAAAGATCTGGTGAAATACGATGGCGCCGAGATGATGGTAAATAGTCTCTTTCAAACAAAATTTACATTGTGGAAACAATATTAAGAGTATTTTAACAAACATAAGTCATACATTACTTTATTGCAGAACCTGCTGTAAAGGTGCCACACAGTATTTCTGAAACGGCGATGTAAGTTTTTCATTTACGCAGATTACATTAATTATATTTAAGTTGCAAGTAAATCTTCTTTAGAAAAGAATTCTACTGATATTGTTGAATTTTTAATTTAGCTTCTGTTTTATTTATACACTTGACTCAAACTCATTATTGATCAGAAATGGTATTAAAATCCACAGGCCGATGTTTTTACCAGACCCAAAGGACGGCACGTTGTATCTTTTTGGCACAGATTCGGAAGCATTAAAAAAGCTACCATTCACAATACCGCAGTTAGTAGCCAGCAGTCCGTGCCGAAGCAGCGATGGAATTCTATACACTGGGAGGAAGATTGACACTTGGTTCAGTGTTGATCCGCAGACAGGGGAAAGGGAACAGGTCCTGGGTTTCAATAAAGTCCAAAATACGTGCCCACTCGAAACTCAGGATGTAATATACGTGGGACGAACAGAGTACAATATCATTATGATTGACAGCAAGCACAAAGATAGAAAGTGGAATGTTACCTTCTACGACTACTCGGCTGCAAAAATGGAACCTGATTTCATTGATAACTACGGTAATTGAAAGTTCTAAATGTTGCTGAAACCAAATTAGGATCTTCTTATTTAAATTTTACGTTATTCTTTTTTTATTTCAGATCTAATGCACTTCACGACGAGTTCGACAGGCCGAATTGTGACATGGAACAGAAGATTGGGAGTAAGCTTATGGGAACTAGATCTTGGAAGTCCAGTAATAGCAGCTTATGCTGTTAGTAAAGACGGTTTGTCAAGGATTCCTTTCACGAGTGTCGCCGAAGAAGCCTTGGATAAATTACTTGACAGAGCTACTATGAAGTTGAACGATGTTCAATTGTCGTACGTTTATATAAATATAAAGGAAGAGGGTCATTTAGGAAATTAAAGTCTTCTCATTTTGTTAATCATTTTTTTATAGCCCAACGCTTTACATCGGAGAACATTCACACGGTTTGTACGCACTTCCATCATTCGCTGATTCATCAACAGCGAAGATAATATCCAGTAAAGGTGCTCATTTGCTCTTGGAAGGTCCTCTCGTCACTTCGCATATTTCGACCAGTGAGAATGGAATACCTCTTCCTGGAGATAATATTCCCTCTGCGATAATCGAGACCTCTGACAATGATTTTCAAAGCATGAATTCGGAAAAGGGCATCATCATGTTAGGTAAGTGTCATGTTCTTACAAAGCTGAAGAAATTCATCCGAAAAAAATAATTGTATACATTCATTATGTATTCAGATTTTATCATTGATTAATATTCTTCAGGTCATTACGATGTGCCAGCAGAGTATAAGCCACAGAATTCTCCCCTACAAATTACAGGACCTTCCGACAAGATAATTGCGGCAAATCTGCCCTTGTCAAACAACTCGAACGTGATTAACTTATTAGGTGGAGAATTCGCTAACGCATCAAATGAATATAGAGGATGGCGTAAAGCATTCGCAGATACTTATAATACTGCGAAAAAGTGGATCAACCAGCAAGAGAATAAGGGCTTAAAAGTAGCGTTAATAATTCTAGTCGGCTGTGTTATAACCATGTTCTGGTATTTGAATGCCCAGTTCAAAGAGTTCCAGCAGTTATCACAAGTAAATATTTTTTCAAGAATTTTTTAATTATAATTTGATGTTTCATTGCTTAAAAAGATTTTGAAACATGAAGCGCATTATTTTAAGATCAAATTCGATTTTTTCATGTTTAATTAAAATTCACTTAAATTTCGAGGGAAATACATGAAGGTGTTGAGCGTGTTTTTTTTATCGCGTTTTAAATAATATTGAAAAAATCGAGTTTTTTTCGATTAACAGGACGGATTTATTCTGTCTTGTTACTCGAAATCATTTAAACGTAAACAGTTATCTCTACGTCTAAAATCAGCAATTTGACCAGGGTTCACGAGAAAATAGTCGAACCGGCAGCAATGGCAAGAATGGAGATATTTACATTCCTGAAGAAATCGGAGAAGGATTAGTTAGAGTTGGAAAAATCACTTTCAATACGAGTGAAGTCTTGGGAAAAGGTTGCGAGGGCACTTTCGTCTACAAGTACGTAATACCTTTTTCTTACTGAAGTATTGTTAAATATTATTATTTAATATTATTTTTGGACTTAAACAGAGGAGAATTTGATGGACGGCCCGTAGCAGTAAAACGACTTCTTCCTGATTGTTTCACGTTCGCTGATCGGGAAGTAGCACTCTTGAGAGAATCCGACGCGCATGCAAATGTCGTTCGGTATTTTTGTACCGAACAAGACCGAATGTTTCGGTACATAGCATTAGAATTAGCAGAAGCGACTCTGCAAGATTACGTGGCTGGAAGGTACAATAGAGGAAAGATATCGATAAAAAGTATCTTAAGACAAGCGACCTCTGGGCTTTCACACTTACATTTCTTAGATATAGGTAAATACGATTTTTCCGAAAACAGTTGGAATTTAAATATATATTGTCAAAGTTTATAAAAGCTTAACATGTTTGCATTCTTTACAGTGCATAGAGATATCAAGCCACACAATGTCTTGTTGTCAACGCCAGGACCTCGGGGAGAAATAAGAGCGATGATTTCTGACTTTGGTCTTTGTAAGAAATTACAACTGGGCAGAATGTCTTTTTCCAGAAGATCTGGTGTGACTGGAACTGATGGTTGGATCGCGCCTGAAATGTTGAATGGGGAAAGAACAACATGTGCTGTTGATGTCTTTTCTCTTGGTTGTGTGTTTTATTATGTTTTGTCTGGTGGAAAACATCCATTTGGAGATACCTTGAGAAGACAGGCTAATATTCTTTGTAAGTATTACATTTTCGCATTTGTTTCTCAATTATTAGGTAAATATTGATTTTACTGTGTGGAGTTGACCACCAAGTTATTTTACACTAAACTTAAATTGCAAATAATTTAGGATTAAAAATTTTATTTTACAGGTGGAGAAAGTGACCTTTCGGGTCTTCAAGGAATCTCAGAAAGCGACAAGGAAGTCGCACTTGTACTAATCAGAGCAATGATAACCGGCAATCCTACAGAGAGACCACCGGCAAGCGCTGTTCAAAATTATCCCATATTTTGGAATTCTGCTCAGGTTCTAAATTTCTTTCAGGTATACTACAAGTATATATTTTTTATTAATTTTTTTTCATCTATGTTAACAAGTATTAGTCAGTATTAGGCAGATACTTGATAAATCTTTTTTTTATATCTATAGGATATTAGTGATCGTGTAGAAAAAGATGAACCCAGCAGTCCTGCGCTAAGAGCGCTAGAAACAAATAATAATAAAGTAGTTCGCAGTGACTGGAGATCACATATCGATGTTGAAGTCGCTACTGATCTTCGCAAATATAGAAGTTATCGAGGAGAAAGTGTTAGAGATCTGCTTAGGGCTCTTAGAAATAAGGTAATTTTGCAATTTCGCGTTATCTGAAAAAGAGAAATATAGATAAGAATGATATCAGTTCTACTTCTCATATTTTCAGAAACATCATTATAGAGAATTGACTCCAGAGGCACAGTCAAGTTTGGGAGAAATTCCCGAAAAATTCACTGAATACTGGCTGACTCGATTTCCCTGTTTATTAACGCATGCATGGTGTGCAATGCAAAAGTTTCGTTTTGAACCTACCCTTAAGGCATATTATAATGCCGAGTATGAATTTGCATATGAAGTTGATGACCAATTTGATTCCACAATCCAAAATCTAGAAACTCGGCCTACGACGTCGTGGAGAATGCAACATACAGTTGATTGGAGTCCAAATAGAATGAGGTTTAGGAACCATAAAAAAAGGCCAGAAGATAGACGAAGAAAAGTCGAAGAACCAATGGTATGGACATTACCACCTCCGAGTTAAGGTAATTAAACTGTTATCTACATTAAGTATTTTATGAAGAGTTCCATTTTGTAAAAATCAGTATAAAATATCAAAAATTTGGAAAAAAATTTCTTCATATTCAGGGATTCAAGTTTGTACTTTGACTGATGTAATTAAATGAATTCTTTAGTTAAATTAATTTTACCACTTAGAAGCACTGTTTGAACTTACGATTTGAAATTTCGAATAGACGGATCTTTACGATTTCTTTATGCTTAAGGGTGTTGTGTACAAGTTCTAACGTCAAAATTCGATCTCTTCATTTTACTCAAAAAAATTATAACTCGATATTTTTTCACACTGTAGCGGTATCTTAAAAATGAGTATCGCTTCAGAACGTAAAAATATCTAATTACAGTATTTTGGCGTTAGAACTTGAATGCAATGCCCATAAGCCAGGGTTTATACGAGTTAAAAGTAGAAAGAAATTTTAACTTAGTATGTATTTGAGTAAAAAATATTTTGTTACAATATTAATATTCTTTACTATCATATTAGGATTTTAACTTAAAGGCAAAAATATATTTTGTGTAATAAAATATTTAATAATATGATGAAGTGCCAGCGCATAGATTTGCTTTAGTATTAACTTTTCTAAAAAGTCGCATAATTTATTAAATTTCTTCACAGAAAAAATGTCAATATTTATTGACTTTAATTTATTTTTGAAAGAATTGACTCACTTCAAAATTTACAATAGATATTTAAAGAAATAGAAAGCAAGTTAAAGTCAGAAATAATTTAATAGTTTTGATTTTATAGATATATGATTTACCATTGTTTTATTGACTTGTGAAGAGATTTATGAGATATACACAGGTTTGATTAACAATACAATTAAAATGAAGTGATGGGTTAACATAATAGTTAATAGAAAGTTGAATTTCACTCTGTTAACGAAACTAGTTTGTCTAGTTTATCAAATATGCTGTATCTGGAATTGCTGTAATATGGCTACGATTCAACGATCTTTGTTAGCGAAACTGTTTGTGATACATTAGTTGTAAGTTAAAACATTATAAATTATAAGCGACTATTTATATCGTGTGTATAATGTATGTGGTATGTGTATACAATGTACATATTGCAGTGTTCTGTTTATACAAAATATCTTTCTTGAAAGATTGCCTTATAGATTTTTTGAAACAAGTGATTAGGATAAAAAACCGAGTTCAGTTTTCATACTTTAGCTTTTCTACTTTTCATGATATTGGAAATCGTATCTGTATATATTTCTGCACAATTTTTAATTGGGGAGTATGGGTAATTAGAAGTGTACATTTTGTATGATTTTTGAGAGTAAGTTGGCTTAGTTTAAAAATCACGTCAGAGTTACAAAATATTCTTTTAAATGAATTTTAAACTATGGAAAAATGTTTACAGCTAAGAATTTTTGCCTAACATGCTCTGTACGGTTTTATATTCTAGAACATGGAATGCAAAGATAATTTTTAATTTTTCTGTGCTTTGTAATCTATAATAAGATTTACATAAGTTTCGAATTTTAAAATCCTCTATCCTTGTCACGTCTTGCAAACTTGTTATTGATTATAAAAGTTTAAAATAAATCTTCAATATGCACATCAGGAGTCGGAACCACTCGAAATCACTTCATCCGGATAGTCGGAAAATTGTCAAATCGTATCAAAAACTAAATGTACAGGATTTAAACATGCCTTTATCACTGATATACAATTCGACTTTTATCAATTTCGTTACCTAAGAAAATTATGTGTGTCTGATAGAGGGTATAGAGGATGTGTGTCTACGTGTAAATACACCAAATGTATCTATATTTAAAAAAAATAGAATGCGAATAGAATTAATATCTTGTGCCGAGTGAAGAACTTTAAGATTCTCTATATTAAAAATGATAGTTTTTTATCAAAATAATTTAATAAAACATACTACTATTGGTGGAATTCCTTCAGAGAGCTCTTAAAATTAGATTAGTTGCAATAGAATAATAAAATCAATATTATTGAATTTAATATTCAGGTATTAAATTTAAATATTTAAATATTAATATTTAAATTTAATATTTAGGTATTAAAATTTACAATAAATAAAAATAAATAAATTCTAGGATCCCTAAATTAGTTAAATTCATTGTGCATAAAATCGATAATTTGCTCAAAAGTAGAGGATTTTTAAATTTATAGAAATCTACACATATTTTGATCGGAATGTTAGTTAACGCTTGGGAAATATTTACATATTCACAGGCTTCATACTGGCAAATTCCTAAAAAGTAACTGCGATTTCTGAATATTTTGGCACATTTTTCAAAGATTCTAATATTGAAACTTCAATTCATAGAATTTTCAAAAAAAAACTTCGTACGACACTCGAAGGAAAAATAGTATTCTCACAACTTTTCGTTTTTCCTTTATTCCTCCTTTATCTCACTTTGACTAGAGGTTTCGTTTTCATTTCCTTTAAGGACTTTAAGAATATTGGAAGAAGCAAGAGGAACAAATAAATCTTCATCATTAGACGTTCTATTTTCGGCCTCTTCTAAAGGAGTAACCGCTTGATAATTTCGAATTTTGATGTTCGCCCCGCATCTAACCAATACTTCAGCAATTCTGGTGTTGCCTATTCTAGCCATCAAATGCAAAGGAGTATCTCCAGAATAATCCTTAGCATCTACATTGCAATTTCCACAATTCAAGAGTAACTTCACCACCTTTAGCCTATCCTTAAGGCAGGCTATGTGCAACGGTGTGTGTCCTTGATTTTGAGTTGCAAGATTTACATTTGCTCCTGCATCTAACAATAATTGTACAACTTCTACATGCCCATTGGCACAGGCAATGTGTAATGCCGTTTCTCCTTTCGTATTCGCTGAATTTATTCCTAAAAGTGGCTTCCTGTCTTCCTTTTCTATGACTTCTTCGACGGAAGCACATTTTTCACAGGTACAGAGTGGATGACAGAAATTTGATTCTTGTTCTGGAATTTTTCTCAGCGGTCCATCCAGTCCTAAATAATATGAAACTAAGCAAATATCTCCTTCTGCTACTGCTGAAAGTAATTTATCTATCTTGTGAGACTCTTCAGTAGGAGATTCAGCATTCTGTTGAAACAAAATAAGTCTTTTATTTAAATAGGATATGCAATTTTGTGTGGACAGAGCAATAAAATCAAATAAAATCTATATACCAGAAACTTCACCTGCTTCTTTACTCCCGTCGTTTGCTTTTTCTCAGAAGACGATGCCCTTGATTCTCTTGACTCTTTCCTTAATTCAGTATAAACCAAAGTCATATCCTGAATACTGGTTTTTTCCAAAAGCCTCGAGACGTGTGTACTGTGAGCCACTCCTAGTGGTGTTAATCCCCTTCTATTCGTAGCCTTAGGATTAGCTCCGTGCGCCAGAAGGATCTCAACAATTCCTGCATACCCCCATTTCGATGCATGGTGCAAAGCCGTATCTCCATTAAAATTAGCAGCATTAACATTAATTATTACTCTTATCTGCTCCGCAAAATAAAGCAGAGCTTTCACGCACCCGTCGTGACCGTGATCAGCAGCAAGATGCAACGGAGTATTTCCTCTCGTGTCTGCCAGATTTAAATCTGCTTCTGCATGCAACAATAATAACAAGGTATTTTGATGTCCTCTCGCCGAAGCACAATGCAATGGAGTTACTCCATCAGCATCAGCATCATTGACGTTCGCACCATGTTCAAGAAGGAAATCAACAACAGCGACTTGTCCGTAAAGACTTGCTACATGAAGAGCAGTCAATCCTCTATCATCCCTTGAATTTAACGTTGGCCAATTTGAATGCGAAGTCTTCGCCAAGTTCCTCTCGCAGGATTCACATGTACAAAGTGGATGGCAAAGTTTACTCTCATCCTGGGATTTTTCGTCTTTCTTTGACAATATTCTCTCCACTTCAGGCAAATCACCCTTCTCTATTCGATTGAAGAGATAAATTAACGACACTTGTTCATCTTTTTCATCCGCATTTTTCGCTAAATTCAGATCCTCTTCTTTATCTAGATTATCTGCCTCGGGCTGTGCAGATCCAGTCAAGACTCCGGACCTCACATGTTCGACAGCCGCTTCCAAAGATGTTATTAAAAACCCAGCTTCGTCTGCTTCATAAACAGAATTAGCGGAGAATCTAAAGTGTTTCATAAAAGTCAGTTGGGCTATCCAGTTTGGTAATCCGGATTTGATAACTAAAAATATCAAGACGGGAAGAAGGTCGTCGGAGGAAACTAAGGTTTCACCTTGGGAAATGAACCTAATGGCTCTTCTGAGACAACCTACCTTCCCTAGCACTGTATTGAATATATCTAGACGAGATAATTCTAATTTTCCTCTTTGGACGCCATCACAAAGGTCTGGACGCACTCCGAGGTCCCTTAGTTGTAGTTCATGCAGGTTTTTTATGATTTTGTTCAAACTTGCATCCTCGAAGGCAGTATACGTTGAAATTGATTGAGGAAGAATGTTTCGAAGGCTATGCAGGATGTACGTTTCAACAGCTACTTTAATTGTTTGAAGGAAGTAGCGACTGCTGATAGTTCTTTCACGGAGTCTTGTGTCTTTTAGTAGAGCCCTTAAACTTTTAGCATAAAGAGCACCTACTGAATCCCTTTGAAGCTGCAGTGGTTTATTTTCGAGATGATCTTGAGCCCGCTCAAATTCCTCAATTTCAGCATCTAGGTCTTTTAGAACGTTTTTGTCTAGAACTTCGGTCCACAGTAAATCCTTGGATTCTCGGAGATTTGTTACAACTGGCACGTGGTCTCGAGATGTACCGGCACCTTGTTCCAGGGGATGTTCTATGCACCTAAAAGAGTATTTTTTGATTGAAGAATTTTTCTAATAGGTACACAGTCCTCGTAGAAAGTTGATTTGTTTTCTTTACAAAATTAATAGGAAATAATTAACTATTAACTTACCATACACGATATTTATGCAGATCTTCGGTGTAGAACGTTTCCTCGAAGAGCATGTGCAACGAACATGGTTTGGAAATATCGTATTCGATAGTAAGGACCCTATTACACAGTTTCACTTCTCTCCCTGTAAGAGTGCGAAAATACGTTCCTGAAAAAAAGATAATAGGGTAAAATCTTGTAAGTATAAACAAATAACAGATTTTATTATCAATGTTAGAAGTCTATACCAATTAACTTAGCAACGCAGTCTAAAAATAAAATTTCAATAGAAATTAATATCTGTGGCGTTTAACAATTATTTTCAGGTGAATTGTCTATACCTGATTTTTCATCATGAGGCACTAGGATATGACTAAGAAAGTCATCTTCTAGAAGGGAACCTCTGGAGAAGCTCCCACACCGAGGAACACAGATAATCCAGCCTTCTTTTATGGCTTTTTCAAAGGTCGATCGATGCTCGGTCTGCAGTTCTTGAAAAAATGGATTTTGAGACAAATCTTCGTCATAATTTGCCTCCATGGCTCTGTCGATCCATGAATTATTTTTTTCGATGAATTCCAAACGAGAATTGAATACTCGATGCCTTCTGTAATAATATAAATTCGCCGCACCAAAAAGGCACGAAAATATGTCTTTCACATCACGACACATGGGAGAAAATTTTTAAGAACGTAGAGCCGTCGTAATCAGACGGCACACTGTAGCGACTCATTATTTTTTTCTTCTTATCTTATTTTGCAGCAAAGATATCTTTCTTTGCAGTATAAACAAACAATAATAGTGCTGGAAACAATGTAAAACATAACCTCAAAAATAGATTTGGATTCAGGATTCTCAGCTGTTCCTAGCTGTCAGGAACAGCTGCAAGTGCAATTGGCTCATTA
>JAUESH010000024.1:19650033-19721034 GCA_032275165.1 Synergus magnus
TTCCGGCGGATTTTGAAAAAGAATTGAAAAGTTCTATCAGAATAAGAAAGAAAAAGAAGAAGATAAATATGTATATTAGATAATATATCCCTATATATTAGATGTATATTAGACTACTCTACGCCACGAGTAGCCTCGAGTAGCCACTGCCAGCGCCGCTTCCCAACCCTGACTCGTTGTTGGAAGTTGTCAAGAATTTTTGAAGTTGTTCCAAGTTGTTCAAATATAGTCCAAAATATCTTAACCAACTTTGTTTAACTGTAAACGTAAAGTTTACCCCATTGCCCAAGAGTTGGGCCAGGGGCAGACGTAACTTCTACAGTTAAAAGGGTTAAAAGTGGTTAAGAGGGTTAAGAGATTTTAGTGTTGTTGCCGGGTGACCACGGTTGGCAACAATATAAGGCGCTTTCATATCTCTTCATTCTCTTCTTACCGACAAGGTCTTCTATCCATGACAGTCCATGTGTCCATGATCTCGTCGATTATAATAATAAAAGTAGTAGTGTCTGAAGGTTGATGGACAAAAGAAGGTGGTGAGACGGCGGGCGGGAGTGACAGGGCTTTAAAATACACACGAGAGTCTTTACTGTCTTGATTCATCGAAAAGTTTTTATTCAATAGTGCACTATGTCGCCGCGAATATTGTGTCGAGCATTTCATCTTCGATACTCGTGAGTCATTTTCTTAAAACAAACAGAATCATTGTTCCATCCATGTTCCAGGGATCCTAACTACTCTAACTTGTAATCGCGGCACGCCAAAATCTCGCCGATATATAAATAGCTCAGCTTATCGGGCTTCACGGTGCGATGATGATGTTCACGTAGTGTAGTGAGATCACCATGCAAGCATTATGAAGGATATATCGCCTTTTGTTGTACAAACTTCTAGTACGAACTCTAGGAATGCGAATGATATTCTATCATGAGAGCGGACTGATTTCTCATTTTCAGCCGAAAGTGCCTCATAAACGGGAAATCGGAAAGTAAACGGTGAACAGTGTTAAATATCTCAAGATTTTGATCAAGTGTCAAGTCAAACACTCAGCAACCATGAAGAAACAGTTTTTCAGAGTAAAACAGCTCGCCGATCAGACTTTTTCCAGGTAATTGTGAACAATTATCAAGGTCGATACGTGTTTTACTTACTATTACTTCGTTTAGCTTGGTTAGGTTTGCTTATCAAACGAACTGGGCGTTTCAACAATTATAATAATTACAATAATGCAGGCTTTGTTTCCCTTTATTTCAATCCATATCGATTCGTCATCACTTCATAGATTTGCAAGTGATAAATTAAGAAGTGACACCCATTTAGAAAATATTTACACGTATGTACTGTGTTATTCTGACAGTTTGCTGTCAATTAGAAACGTTTGTCGCAATTGCGATAACAATCAATTATTTAGAAGAACTCTTTTCGATTATTTATCATTTATTATCCTTTTTGACTTCTGATGTTTCTATAGATATTTCGTAATTCGACGTGACTTAAAAGTGCCACGTTTTTATTTCTTTTTCCAAGTGAAATCTTGAATCTGTTTCTTTCAAATTAACAGTCGAAATTTTGTTACAATCTAAGTAAAATTTTTTGAAAAGAGCTTAGATTTTAACCTATGATATGTGCTTTGGCATGTCTAGATTACTTATTGATTAGACTCCAGATTTTTTAGAATCAAAGTTCAATAACTCTACTTGGATGTCATTTGGATAACGTTAGAGGTTGAAATTTTCCGAAGAGACTAAAAAAATTTTCAGTAACTGAAATTTCATTGAAAATTAAAAACAAATATAGTATCTACTTTAGGGATTTAAAAAGTGTAATTGGATTTGAGAAGAAAACTCATCTAATTTCCAAAATTTTAATTAAAGATGGATCCCTTCGATAATGAAAATAAACTAGATGATAAGAGTAGAAAGAAATGAATAAATATATACATAGTACCTTATCATTAGTGCATTAACAACAATATAATACGCACGAGATACTTCACTTTATGCAATTAGAACAAACTAATTTAATCCACGTACATAATTTTGTTTCTAATTAAATTCTAAACTAGTAAATTTATTGAATGCCATTATTATATAAGTGTTATTTTCTTGTAAATTCCAACAATGATCCAATTAATTTGTATAAGAATAAGAAGTAAACAAAATATGTTTGGTCACATTCTCAGCCAATAATATGATATGACTATCTTTTGTTTTTTAAACGATACGAAAATTAATGTTCATCACTATAATAAGAATTAACAAGTATTCAATACATTTTGAATTTTAAGTTTTTAAAAGATTAAGAAAACAAATCTGAATTGCAATTTATATAAAACGCAAATATATATTTAATTAATAATGATAATTTTCAAATTATTAATTAGAAATAAAATTAAATCAACCGATGCTTTAAAAAACTACCTCAAATATTAATTAATTACTTTTGTTGTATATTCATAATATAACGCTAAAATCGTAATTAGAATTTTATGCATAATTACAATTAAAAGCGGTAAATATGAGATTCGTAATTCAAACCAAATTAACACTCTATCCTATCTAAGAAATTATCAGAAAAATTACGATAAAAAGTAAGATAGTAGTATTGAACGGATGTATATGACACATTCTATCAACAGTTTTTATTATAGTTGTATAAAGAATATATTATTTCTGGGAAATCTGTACAAATGTTCCAGGAAAATAAATTAATTTTAAGATACTTGACTAAAAGTACATTAAATATTTTACTCACCCGGAATTAAAATTTGTATAGCTTCTGAATTTATTTTTTTATGAAAGAATCGTCAATTTTCAGAGCCGGAAAAACAGAAGTATTGACAGATGATTTGCAAGCCGCAGACAAGCATGTGGAACAAATTAGAGCAGCTCTCAATGGATTAAATAAACGTTTTGGAAGTCTACCGAACCAGACAGTTGCACAAGACACAGCATACAAAGAAAAACGTCTAGTATGTGTCATTTTTTCTATGAGATACACTAATCTTGTATTTAAAATTTTTATTTTTCTTCAATATGTATATATTACCAAATCAGAAAATCTTAAGTTTTTCTATTAGAGTCTTATTCCTACAACAGTATTTTAAAATTGAAAATATCTCACAAAATCTTCTAGCATTGAAATTGTTTCTCTTTAATTATGAATTTTTTTACACATAAAAAATTGTTAATAATTTCAGAAAAAATGTCCAGAATGGGTATTGGGACAAACGATGTTGGAAACAGCAGGAGAGGACAGTCTCCTGAGTTTTGTTATGTCAGAATGTGGTCGAGCACAAGTAGCTTTAGCCTTCGAAACCGTTGAACACGAGTCGAAGCTGGAACAATACGTAGCCGCCCCTCTTTTACACATTCTTGAAACGGATGTTCCGAATATTCTAAAACATAAAAGAAATCTGCAACGCTTGATTTTGGATATGGACAGTGCCAGAACGAGATATCAGCAAGCCAGTAAACATAATGCTGGTGGTGAGTACATAAAGTACAACTTAATTCCAGAGATTAAGATTACATTAATATTACAGTTTTTATCAATCTTTAAACCTAAAATATGAAACTACAGGAACTGGAGCAACGAAAGTTGATAGTTTAAAAGATGAATTGGAAGAGGCTGAGGCGAAAGTTGAGCAATGTCGTGATCAACTAGCAGCTGAGATGTTTCAGTTGATGTCCAGAGAGACTGAACTTGCCCAAATAATAATTCAATACGTTAAACTCCAACGAGCATATCACGAAAGTGCGTTACACTGTCTGGAAGATCTTATTCCAGGATTAGAGAGCTATATCAGTAAGGCACTTTAAATATCTCTTAGCCTGCGTATTTTAATCGTATCTATAATTACATTTAAAAATATCTAATTATTTTTGTATCGTTTATTTCAGATGACAACGAAATGAAACCTGTGTATGGCTACTCTCTAGAAGAACATTTACGAGTAACAAACAGGAAAATAGCGTTGCCAATTCAGCTTTGCGTCTCAGCTCTCTTGAGGCTGGGAATGGAAGAAGAAGGGCTTTTTAGGATAGCAGGCGGTGCATCGAAACTTCGACGTATTAAACTGAGTTTGGATGCTTGTTGCCTCAATTTGCCAACTGCTCTCGAGTACAAGGATCCGCATGTTATTGCTGGAGCACTGAAATCTTACCTAAGAGAATTGCCTGTACCATTACTTACTTATAAGTGAGTATTTTCTACACTGAACCTTTATTTATTTATATAAGTATAAATTAAATCTCTATATAAATTATATGCAAATTAAGATTCAAATGATTTAATCAAAGTAAAATAAATACCTTCAAGACTTGAAGAAAATATGAAAAAAAGAAAAAGTACTATTTTTGCATCATGATTATCAGATTATCACGTACATATTATACAATAAAAATTCAAACGGGCTTGTGAGACAAGGCACACATTCAATTGAAATGTCCTTGATAGTGATTTAGTAGTTTATTCAACTAGCCAATCAAGCTTATTTACGCTTTATGCAGAACTAATTTAATAGAGTGATAAAAACATTAGCCCTTTCAATATTGTATCTTGCAAACCAGTGCAGTGGAAAATTTTTTTCATTTGTGTAGGCAATTGTTATAAATTACTGACTTATTACTTTGAAATATTAAGTACAGATTCTAAGCGTTAAAATGGTAACAATATAAGGGATCACTATGCTATCTGAAACAGTCACATTTTTGACTATAGATTTTCATTTTTTAGATAATAAGTGACAAAATAGATTCCTACAAATTTCAATAATTGAATTTACATTTTATTTTACAGATTGTACCCCGAATGGATGGCAGCAGCAAAGATAGTTCAAAACGAAGCAAGACTAAGAGCTCTCTGGGAGGTGTTACACAAGTTACCGCCACCAAACTTAGAAAATTTAAGGTTCCTAATAAAATTTCTAGCGGTGCTAACCAAAAATCAGGATGTTAATAAAATGACTCCACACAACATTGCCATTGTCATTGCTCCAAATTTAATTTGGAGTCCCCCAGAGGATTCGAATCCCATGGCGTAAGTGACATTTGTTCAAAACCTTTAACTATATCGTAATATGTTCAAATAAGCATCTTTTACAATCAATGGTAATATTTTTTCAGGATGGAAATGAGTACAGCAAATAATTCTAGTCTTATAGTAGACCAGCTGGTGACATACGCCGATTGGTTTTTTCCTGGAGAGATAGATTTTGATCGCGACTTAGACGTAGGAATTGTAAACGGTTCAGAGAACCAAGTTGTCGGTATGCGGCGCTGTGTGTCAAATAGCAGTCTCAGCGACTTGGGAGAAAGTCCACCTCAAGGTAGTCCGAAACCAGCGACTCGCAGAAAAAATAAACCAGCGCCAACTCCTCCAAGTGGCACTCCAGATAAGCACGAGAGAAAAGCAGACGATAAGCCTCCTCCAGCACCAGATAAACCTCCGAGACCGCTCGCAACAGCCACTTTAAATAGAGTGACTTACAAGGCACAAAAACACGAGGTAAATTCGGAATTGATAAATCTACACCATAATAAGCCTGAGAAGCCAACGGAAAAAGTAGAGAAAAATTCGGAACGCGACGTAAAAGTTGAAAGTTGTGATGTTTCAACGAAGCAAGATACCAGCCAGGTAGAACCTGTCGAGCGTCAGTTCGAATCTCGTAAAGAGCAACCAGAAAATCTTCCGAAAATGAATTGTCAGAATGAGAAAAGCTCGGAGGAAGTAAAGCTCGTTACTCCTATAGGTTTTGAAGCTTTGAATACGAAGACGGAATCTGAAGTTTGTAATAAATTAAATTTGGATTCTGAACAGTTGGAAGGTAATACATCTAAATCGAAACCCGTCCCTACTGAAAAGACTTGCCCAATAACACAAGAGAGGCGACCAATACCAGTAGCAGCACCAAGAAGCATAACAAATATAGCATTACAAAATATAGGTTAGAGTTTGAAATTAATTTTTTACACTAAATATGCATGCACGTTAGACAAATTAAAGAAATTAATATTCTTAATAGGTACATTAAACTGCAAAATTTGAACTCGATTTATAATATTTTTTTTTAAACCAGAGGATGGTGTGGAACTGAGAAAAAAACCTGAAAATCCAACTGCAGCTGAAAAACACAATAAACCTGCCATTCCAGAAAGACCAGCTGGTTTAGTACGACCGTCGAGTCTTGTAAGACCACAACCACGTCATAGTAATGAAAATTTGGATAACGAATCAGGGGTGAGTGTACAAATCCTAGACTAAACTTGATGGCTTTTTATTTACAAAACTTGTACATTTGAGTTACTCATTAACTTATCTTTTTGGTAATAATTTTTATTTTTGTAATTTAATTATGTCCTTGATTCTAATGACGTAAACAATATAAGAAATCTAACCTATTTTTACTTGCGAGGTGTAACAAAATGAAAGAGCGAGATTACTAAATTCATTAAAATTCGACTAAAATAAAAAAAATATTTATTTCAAAATGACTGTGAATAATAATATGTGTATAAAATTACATTGATATATTCAAGGAGAATCAAATGAAATTGAATATTGCTCAGCATACTTTGCCACATCTGTGTACCAAAAGTGTGCTGTAATTTAATAACTAGTTTTAATAAAATAAGCATATGTTTAATATTATTTAGTAAATAATGTAAATATTATTCATTTTAACTTTGGTAGGCAATGTCTCTTCCACTTTCTTTTTTAATCTTATCAAAATAAAAATATTCTGCTGAGGATTGAGATAATATTTTTTATTTTAATATTCTTAAACTATTAACATTCTCCATAAGATATTAATCATCATGCTACTAAAAATTGTATGACTTTTAGTTTTGAGTGCAGTGATATCCTAATTTGTATACAAAAGTGGTTCTTAAAACTTCTTTATCTACTAAATCTTTCCATTTCTCAACTCTAAACTATAAGACACGAAGCAGCAGTAATCTTGATAGTTCGTTTTCTTGGAGTATTTTCCGATTTGAAAAATCTAGCACGCGGAGGAACCGTATTATTCGCTTCCACAGCGATCCATTCACTGGCTATATGATCTTTCTTATCTTGAGAACAATCGAATGGCGAATACGAAAAAGGTAAAGAATCATTTTCCGCATTGCCGCTTCGAACATCTCGATTACAGCATGTTTTCACTGTCATTTAAAATATATCAACGCCCCAAATTCACAACGAATCTCATAATACTGCAAACATATTTTTTTTATCAACCATTTTCTCAACTTGAAAGTGAGATACAGTTTCTGTTACATAGCTCATGAAAATTTTATTCTACAGTTGCTAACTCTGGAGCGAGCACACATGTATTCGGTGGATAAGCAACAGGTCAGTATAATTCAAGTGCGTGGAAACAACAATGCTTTCCATACAGGCGAGAGCAATGGAAATACGGGTTCCAACTTGCAGAGAAGTCCTAGTGTCGGTAGCCGACCCTCGTCCATGTCTCTGTCAGGCGATCGACCCGAAAAGCCACCACGACCCGATGCACCGGAACCAACGAAGGCGCACACCAGAACGAGATCCGAGGGAAACATAATCGACGTTCAAACCCAGACTGATACAATTATTGTCTCCAAGTCGCCACAACAACCTTCACCAGCCTCGCCTAGGTTTCTTCAACGGCCACCTAGACCTCAACCTCCACCTCCTCCACCTCCGACTGCACGAACCAAGTCCGAGCAGGAAAGTACCAACCTATAGAATTCATACATTCGTAGTAATTAAATTTTTAAATATTCATCTTTTTATACCAAGCAAGTCTCTTGTGAAACATAAGAAACTATCCGAAACTATTGAGACAACTTAGTTTCAATTCCCAATCAACTCTTGACTGCTTAGAGTTGAGAACTGAACTTCAAGTAATTTAAAGCTGATAGAACGTGGAATTATCTTATTGCTTCAACCGATTTGACTGTGATGTCACGTTGGCAGAAAGAATGTTAAAAGAGTGAATAGAATACATTAGAAATCGAAGGAAAAATTAATATTTTTTTTTTTTATTTTTGTTTTTCCGTTGTTGTTAGAACTTTTTTTTAAATAATTTTTTGAATAGTATTTTGTATTTAGAGTGAGTCGGCGTGAAAGTATTTTATGCAATTTATAATGGTTTTAAGTTTCAGAAAACCTTATGTTATGGTAAATTATGTTCCGGAAAATTTTCTTCAAAACATTTCAACATTGCTTGCAATCAAAGTAAGATTAAAGGGTGCAACCATTGGAAACTAAAAATATCACATATTTTTCTATTTGAAATACATTAGGAAAAATTAAATAATTAAACATTTTATAAGTGAAAGATGAATAGAATCCGTCGTAACTAACAGAAACATTTTTCTGTGACGAAATTGCAAGAACACTAAAGTGATAGATATTTTTTAGTGTTAGGTCGGTGATTTTCCTTCTTTGGTTTCTATTAGCGCGCCTAAAACAAATAACAAATAAAAACCAGAAATCACAGTTTTAATCGAGAACAATATTTCGACGCCAAGTATTTTTCTAGCATAGCAATTTTTGTATATCCATTACAAGTAGGTGAATATGGACATTGTCATTCCTTACTTGTATTTTGAACGTGTATTCAAACGCACAAAGTTGCATATGCTTATGAAAATGTAAAATTTCATCGAAAGGCTTATTGAGATGAGTAGAATACGAATTTTGTAAAACCTGTTATCTGCTACAACTAGGAAATAAGTTGCGAAGTATAACCATATAAGACAGGCGAATCGATAGCGGCCAGACTTTTCTCTAAGATTTTAATTTTACATTATACAGTGCAAGTCAATTCGGTTTCTGCGAAATCGAGTGTATATACATAGATTTTCAATCATTACATATACTTATACCGCGATTATACGAACAATTCTCATACTCCTATAAAAAGTCTTGTTTTTAAACGTTTCGAGTGGATATTTTACGTCTGTGAGATGTGTAATGTGTATCGCTCACAGCTATAAACGAAACCTAATTTAAAGTACTATTTGTATCCCGAGGGTTATATTTTGAGAGAAAACGCGAAATATTAGTATTAAGTCAGTGTCACTTGTAAAGGACACTTTTATTTTTGGTTAAAGTCTAGTATGTTCTCAAAAAGAGGCATCGTTAAATTTTATTATTTTTCCGAAAATGTGAGTACTAAAGATCTTACATCGAAAAAAATGTTATTTTATAGATTAATTGATATTATAATGAGGCAGCTCATACTTTTATGAAGTTAAAAACTTTTGTTATGATTGAATATCATTTATTACAAGCTTTAAGCAATTTTTTCCTTGTTTAAAAATTCAACTAGTATATTATTCAAATTAATAACTATGAAAACAACAATGAAGAATTATTAAGTTAAAGGATTTAAAAAAATTAAAAAGAAGTGCATCAATAAAACCGTTCAGCAAAAGTTAAAATTTCCACTTCCGTGATTTTTTAATTTGGGATTCGTATTATAAGCACTTTTCTAAAAGAAAAATTAGGTACACTTTTGTTGAAGTAAACGACATTCCGTGGAGAAAAATTCTTTTTGATTAAATATGTGGCAAAAATGAAGAATTTTCTTGCCAATTAACTCTTTGTTAAAGATAGTTTAAAAAAATTATTTTTCCTCTATCTTGCCACGATTTAATGATGTTTCTTAGATAACAGTAAACTAAAGATGCAGCGGTCGTCGTGTTTAATAAAAAGAAATATTTGCCATGCCATTGCCTTCATAGAGATTAATCGTTTAAAGTTTGAAAATCCTAATAAGACAATCAGTCGAGATCACTTCTTAAATATGTATCCTACTTATCATTGAACGTCACAGAAAATCGGACTAACTAAAATTAAAATTTAGTTGTATAAAAATTAAATAGCTTCCCTTTAAACTCATCTTAAATCTTTTCAAGTCTTTCCTTTAAATTGCAAAAGCATTCCAATAAATAATTTTTTTTATTTACAGAGGGAATTAAGATCTACATGCGCAAATATGGTTTGAAATACTTTATAGAATAGTTTAAAAGATATTCTTATCATCATCAATCATTTATAATTTTGTCTGCGATTCAAAATGTGCCAGTATGCAACAAATTAAGCGAGCACAGTCAATATTTCTGCGAGATAAAAAAATCTGCGATACCTATTTCCCAGTAAAAGTTCTATGTGCAACCTAAAAATAATATCATTGGTTTGCACAATTGATAATACTGAGCATTTCTTACAAAAGACATGACTCGAGCGCTTTTTTGCCTTGTCTTTTATATTTAAAATAAAGGTCGACCGTCTGCAATACATGTAGCGTCGATATCCGATAATTATTGACGCTAGAGCATGCATTTACCTAAGGAAAGCTTAGGCTGTGAGTACATTGGAGTATTAGAACATGTATTTGTACATAAATAAAATGTTTTACGACAATGCTAAAAAAAGTAGAGATGTGTTTTCTCCTAAAATATAGGTTTCCACACTTCCTGAGAATTTCAAGCGTTCCCGGTTTTCAACCTTTCAAGTTGTAGATTTAAAGTCTGCAATTTATATTAATTCTACACAAAGGTTATAAAAAATGAACCAGCAGCAGCATGCATTTAAAAAGGGTATTTTTATTAAACTATCGAAACGCAGGTGTATACATTACGCGCCATAATTCAAAACATAGGCAAAAGGAGTTTATCTGCGACATCCTTTGGTCTCATACCGTCGTTGTCTTCTAAATGCTCTGCCCCTTTAGATACCAAATATTTAAATGCTTCCGCGTGACCACAGGATGCCACATAGTGCAAAGGTGTTTGACCCTCCCCATCTTTTGCGTTTACATCCGCACCAGCTTCAACTAGACATTTTATGGTAGGTATATGTCCCCTATCTGCTGCCCAGTGTAGGGGAAACATACCATCTTCATCAGCTTGCGAAATGATCGTCGAATCCTGAGACAGGAATTCCAAGACTTTCTCCACGTTTCCATCCTTCACCCAGTCTAAAAAGGTTTTATCAATGTCGCGTAGTTCAGCGTCAGTGTTTGGTAATCGGCTCACTGCTACCCAAGCTAGGGATTCACCTTTTGTCTCCTCCTCCCATGTAGGATCGAGTTTTCCAACGGCGCGAATGTAACTTGCCATCGCTATTTCTCGACTCATTTCACCCAAAGATTTCCAAGATTCCCACTTGTGTTTTGCTTGCATCTGATACCAATTAGGTCTTGGTACATCGCATGGACCGCAAGTAGCTTGCTTGTACAGGCCGTAAAATCCAAGAAGTTGACCGGAATCTAAATCCGGAACTAGAGTTTGCAAGTGACGGGCTGCCCTGTCAAAAGTCCCCTCGAGATCCGTTGACTTAAAAGAGTCTCCTTCGGCCATTATGTTCTTCGATAAAAAACTACAACGATTGTTTTCTGTCTATTTTTATATCAATGGTTCTCTGGTAGAATTTATGTTCTGAAGATAAAACTTTTTTCGCGGATTCTTCCTTCTCGAAGGTTAAAAATACATGTTTTTCTGGCATACCAGTATTTTCACAATAGATTCTCACTAATTTATGAACTTTTCCATACTTTTCAAAATAATTGACTAAATCTTTGGCAGTCAACGTCCAGGGGATATTCTTGAGAATTAACCTAACCATTTTGAGAGTTTTAAGGGACTTTTCGAATATCCAACAACTGGATAGTGTGATCTTGCATCAATTCCTGAATGTTTATTTCTGCGTCGGCAGCTAGTCCGGCTAAAGGAATCTGAGAACAGGTTAGACCCCACTTGCTCAAGAGATGCTCGATGGACCAATCTGCACTGCGTTCTTGGTACGTACACAGGAATTTTGCAGATGGATTTCTTTCCAGCAAGAATGCAACAGTTACGACAATATCTTCGAAAACAGAGGGTTCGTAGAAACAATCTGAGCCTAAAATGAGATCCAAAGGCCCGACGGAAAAGAGGCTGGATAAAAAAAGGCCCCAGGTTATTCCAACAACCTTCACTTGGGATAAAACACCGTTCAATTCGCAGCTTCTGCGGATGTGTTGTAAACCCTTAGGAAGATTTGCAGCATCACTGAGCGTCACTGACGCTCCACATTTACTGGCTACAATACCAGGTAACGCGGTACCAGAACCGAGTTCTAAAACTCTTTTGCCCACAAGGTCTTTGCGATTTTCCCAAAGAAACCAAGCTAAAACAGGCGCCGAGGGCCAAGTATAGAAGTTGTAACTTGCTTGAAGAAGCTGTAACAAACATGAAAAATAATAGTTAGTAAAGAACCTTTTACGTTTAGATTGAAAAAAATAGTCACAAAAAATCTACTTAAATATGAAAAGCATGCCTTGTGGGTGGAACCTTCTATTACGTTTCACATCAAGTTGCTTAGGAAGTGAATTTATTTTCTTGCACGTATGTTTTGAAACGAAATAATATGAAAAAAAGAGAAAGAATTTCCTTAAAAGTGAATGAAAATTATGTACAAAGAAGTAGTTAATGAGGTTAATGACTTACTGCTATTACTCCAGAAAAATACTATATAAAACTAACCTAAAACTGCGTAACACGGGTAGCATTTTAAACAAAGATTTTAATCTACGTTTCTTAACGAATTAGAGAGGAAAAATCGATTTCTATACCTCTGGAATATAAACTTCCAATGTTTCGTCGTATTGGTCGTTTGCACCGTTCTCTCCTGATTTTCGGGACGTGAAAAAAAACTTTTTCACCAGTTCAGAGGCGACACCATCGGACATTACACCGTAGTCCCTTGCACTTGTGTCAAGCCAAAGACTTTCTTCTCTTTCTTCTAAACCCGGCATTACTAAACATTAAACTGTGCGAGTCATTTACCTTGATTTCTAATCATATTTATCCTTTGTTTTAACCATTTTCTCTAATTCCCTTTGAATAACAGATAAAAAAAAATCAACAAATTAAATGTTTTGTATTGTCAGAATATCCGCCACAATCCCACAATCCGCCATGAAATTCTACGCAGGCGTGAATTGCATTAATTTGACTTTCTGTGTACTTCAACTTTTATTGTTTTTTGAAGATGATTAATTGATCAACAATAAATAGATAATAAAGCGCGCATATATATTTTTTTTGGATTTGAATCATTTTTAATAAAATACAAAGTAAGTTATTCCTTGTATTATTATTAATATGAGTATTAAAAGCATAGCTTACATATTTAATTTATATATAGTAAAGAACTTCCGGCAGCCATTAGGGTTTGAGCGTCGCTTTCAAAAGCGCGCAATAATTTGAATTGAGATAAATGTAAGCAATTATTTCTTATTAGAAATTAAAAAATTAATATAACTGGGTTTTTTACAGACAATTTACGTCTTAAATAGTAAATCATTAGCTGTTTTGAATTTTTCTCGACCTACAATACTCTATCATATATATATGGTATATCATAGCATTATTGGTATTCACTTTTATTTTTATGGAATATGAATGTCTAATGATCATAATGATTCAAAACTTGTTTATTAGCAATTGTTTCTGTTTTGCCATATTTCCTGCTTTATCAGCACTACAAAAAAACACGCATTCAAATATGTAGTTTGAAATAAAGTCATAGGGGCGCTACAAAAAAAAACAATTAGTCCCCACCATCTTTGACAAGTCTATACTCTATATATCAAAATAATCCTTTTACTTGACACTCAACATGTTTTAATAATCGTCATCTGTTAACACATTAGTGTTTAAAGTAAAAAGTTGTGTAATGTTTTAAAACAGAAATATAAAAAAAAGATATGATTACATTGACACATCAGTATTGAATCTGTAAAGATCAGTTTTGGGGGAAGGCATGAACGGCATGTATATGTTTCGGAGTATTTGATGCTGTCTCCGATAATCGACGATGGAAACTTTTTCTGATATTTTCATTAAATAATCGGAAAAATTGAATCTCCAGTGTTACTCTAGAGTGGTGTGATAGATTGTCACTCATTTATAAATATAAAATGATAAAAGGTTCATGGTTGTGTCCTTAATTCTAGTCAAATTCGAAGCAGCGTCAAGAGGACCTGGTTTTGATTAAAGATGGAGGAAGATATAAAGGAGAGGTTGTTCTCAAGAAGACGTTCAGCAGCATTGAAGGCTTTTAAAGTAAAAGATGAACGTGTTGCCACTGTCAAGAAGGTATTAAGTTGCATATGTTACCTACGTCTTTTCGTTGAAAGTGGGATTAGTGAATACTCTCCCCAGAGACTTCCTGGTTAGATTAGGTTGATATAGTGTAAACAAATGTTTTGTAAATTGTAAATATGTTTTGCAGGTCGCTGCTATTTTACAGAAACCTGAGGAAAGCAGGTCGCTTGAAGAAAATGAGATTTTGGAGTCGTGCAGTGACATCGTTAAAGAGGTTAACTTAAGGTATGGCCATTTTGTTTGAATGGAGATTGTAAACTTCCATTGTTTTTATTTTACTTTTTTTTAATTATAAGTATATTTAAAAGGTCGCGGCTACTGCCAAGTGAAAAGTGTCTCAAATGTTAAATATGGTGCACCCGAAAAATCTAAATTTTACAACTCCGGCCAATTAGCATACATCCTTTTTACTTTTTTTATTTAAATTTATTTCTTATTCATTTATATCTTTCATCATGATCAAGGATCATGTCTTTCATGTTCATTAAAATAATAAACTTGGTTTTTTTTGTCTGTAGTGCAGACAATTTATCAAATAATTTGCATCAATTTACATGGAACACTCTTATTTGTGTTTTTCTATACAGGCAGAAAAAAAGGGACCGAGTGAAAGCAAGACAAGAGGAAGTCGAAGATGCGCCAGAGATTTTGGAAGAGAAATGTATGCGGCTAGCAGCTGCGATTAGTCGAGCAACGTCACTCGCGGTTTATACAGGTGCTGGCATCAGTACCGCAGCTTCTATTCCAGACTACAGAGGTACTAATGGTGTTTGGACGAGAATGCAACAAGGCAAAGATATCGGGTATGTGCTATTTTAAAAAAATACTCATTTGAGATTTCTGAAATGTTTAGACAGAAAATATTCACATTTATTATCCAAAAATGTTTTCCAATACATTCATGAGTGATTTTCACAAAATGATTTTAAGCTAAAAATATTTTGATATTGTTATGAAATTAGTAATAGTGATAGGAATTGTGGAAGTCAACTTATTAAATTGAATTGTATATTTTACTTTTTCAACTGAGTTTAGATAATCTAAGGAAAATTCTGATCATAAACAGGAACCACGACTTGAGCCAGGCCGAACCGACCATAACTCACATGGCTTTGTACGCTCTGTACAAGGCACGGGTTTTAAAACACATAGTATCTCAAAACTGTGATGGACTGCATCTCCGAAGCGGCATTCCGCGAACCTTGCTTTCAGAAGTTCATGGTAACATGTACGTCGAGGTTTGCAAAACCTGCAAACCATCTCGAGAATACTGGCGACTTTTTGACGTAACTGAAAAAACGGCCAGATATTCTCACGGTACTGGTAGAACATGCCACAAATGTAATTCCACACTTCAAGACTCGATTGTTCATTTTGGCGAACGAGGAAATTTACTGTGGCCCATTAATTGGAGTGGAGCCTCCAGGGCAGCAAAACAAGCCGATGTTATTCTTTGCCTTGGTTCTAGCTTAAAAGTTCTCAAAAAATATCCCTGGCTCTGGCAGATGGACAAACCTGTGCATAAAAGATCTTCCTTGTACATTGTGAACTTACAATGGACTCCCAAAGATGAGAACGCAATTTTAAAAATTAATGGGAAGTGTGACGAAGTGATGAAAAAAATTATGTCACATTTAGGTATAAAGATTCCCGAATACAACCGAGGGAAAGATCCAATCTTTCACCATGCGATAAGGCTGCAGAGTGAAGAACAGTCGACAACAACGCAGCCACTCCTTGAAGAACCTGTTCCCTCCCCGGAAAAAAGCTTAGTTGTCGTCAAAGAAGAGGAACCGGTAGCCATGAAAGTCGAGCCAAAATCCGAACAAGATTGTATGTCTCAGATCACATTAACTGAACCGATGACTGCTTATCCTGCCCCCTTTTTTGCTGCTTTGCCCTTCCTTTCCATGGGCTTGCCATTTCCTCCGATGTATATGTATCCTCAACTTTCTCCCTTTCTTTACTACCCCTTTATTCAGATACCAGCAATACCAACCGAAATCTCGAAACCGAAACCTGCTTGCTCGTTCTGCATGGAAAATGAAGGTTCTCTTACGTGTTTGTATTACCAGCGAGATGGAGATGATCCAGTTACGATGGATGTGCTTCCACCGGAAACAGAAACAGAAATAGAGAATGATTCCGCACTCGAACAAATTCAAGCAGCGGAAGCCATGTCATTAAACATCAATGCTCCTATATCAACCGCCAAAAATCCTGGGTGGTTCGGCAAAGGATATAGAAAGGGGTTGAAAAAGAAACGGTAGCATTCACTCCATTTTTGCAAGCCACAAGTTGCGATTGTGATTTGAATCTTTTTTTTAGTCTTTTCAGTGAATCAGTAGCAAGAGGCTTAAAAAATAATTAGCAAACCTTGCATTGAACTTGCGACAAATAATCCAGTTTTCCTTCTATTAGCACATTTAATCTATATCTTTAAACTTCATTCTTTGAAAAAAGAAACGAAAATTCATGAACTGAAAAGCTTCTTAATTCACAAAAAATCTTATTAAATCATCCGAAGCATCACTGAAAAGTCACAATTTACAGGGTTCTTATTTCTCCATAAAATATTAACAAAAAATAAATAAAATTGTTTACAACGGCTTTTATATGATTTTTGCAAGTTACGGTTCATGAACTTTGAATATAATGTTTTTTTTTTTATTTTTCTGACAATCAAACTTGTTTACACGAGCTTTTATTCTGGCTAACTAAAATCGATTGTGGAATAAGCTTGAATTTTTTTCATTAATATCTAGCTTATAACATGAAACGGTAAAAATATTCGTGAACTAAGAATCAGAGGATTCTAAATCGTTTGGCCACTTGTGTAGAATGTAATATGCTACTCTGTAATTTTAAAAATTATCTTGATATTTACCAGCTTCTTCCTGAAATACTAAAAAGCCTGTATTTTTTGTGCAGCACAGTGTCCTGCAAAATTCCAGCATAGATCAATCGCATTAGTCACTTTGAGAGTTTGAATTGCTGTACAATCATAGCAATGCGTCTTATCAAATGTTCTACTCAAAACTCAGTATTGTTATTTTCCAAGGAGATTAATGTGTTTTTTGTTACGTCAAATGTTGCATTTTTGTACTTCGCCGATACGCGGCTAGCTTCTGACAGCGTGCAGAGTCAACTATTGTAATTTTTTAAATTGTTTTTAATTTATTTCAACGAATTAGATAAAGTTTTAATGATTTATTAAGGATTGAGGACTGAATATTGATGTACAGTATGATTAACTTAGATTATTCTTTTATAAAGAACATGTTTGAAAAAGACTAGGGTCTTTAATACGTGGAGTGGAGAACAATTATTGGTGAGAAATTCTTTTTAATTTCTGGCTTTGTAGCTGCTATTTCATATTCTTAACATTTTATTTATTCCTTAAACTTGACGATCTCAATTAAGTTCCTTAAAAGTGTTACTTATATTAAAAAGAAATCTTTCTCCTAACTGAACATGTCAAAATCCATATTATATTTATAGGTACAGTATTCTATTAGAATTTCTTCAAAAGAAATTGCCGTTCTTATTTTTTGTAATTATCGTTGCATTTTTCGTTAATGTAGAATTTTCTCTAAACCTAAATCGTACTTTCTTAAAAATGTGGTTTTAGAAAAATTCTTTACAATTATAGGTTTAATTTTGTACATATTTAAAAAATTATATCCTTTTAATATATAGACGATCGAATATCTTAGAATTAGAAACTTTTAAATTTTAGGATTTACAATGTGGAGAAAGGTCTACAATTGTAAATGTGATTTTTTATCTCCATATCCGTTTATTTACTATTCTTCTGTTTCCATTCATCCAATTTTTTCTTCGTTTTCTTCGTGACGCCTGATTTGTTTGTTTAGTGCTCTGATGCCTATGAATTATTATTTTTACATCTACTAAATTTTTTTTTATGTTAACTATGTAATCCAGAGATTCATTCGATAAAACAATCTGCACTGCTGTCGAATTTTCTACGAGAAAAATAGTAAGATCCTTTAATTTAAAGAACTGGGATGTCAAAATTTATGAAAGCCTTTTCTATCCTATTTTAATACATTTGATGCTCACTATTTTTCTTATATAAAATATACATACAAGGGTTGATCAGAAACATAATTTCTTAAACCAAGTAGTATTTCCCAGTCGAATGTCTACTTAATATAATGATATTAAATTCCGAATCAATTACAAACTGCAGCTATAACTAATTTACTACATCACAGGTTTTTTTGATCAGCCCCGATATAAAAATGATTACTCTCAGGAAAAATTATGTGGAATTCTCCGAAATGTGTAGTATCAAAAATGGTGCGAACAAATAAAGAAGCCAGCTGAGGCAGTTTTGAAAAAAAAAAATTATTTTATTGCTATTGCGATAATGATTTTAATTTATTTAAGTATAAATACTAAAATATGTATCTTCATACATATATAAGCGGAGCAGACTGAGCTCTGTTCCAACAGTACGTAATGTCAGAGCATGAATAGTTGTGTAGCAGTGCCCTAATTGTGAGATTAAAATATACTATGTGAATTCTAAAGTAAGTTTGTCAATTTACTCTTTATGCCAGTATTCTACAAAGATACCACAGATACGAGAGTGCGCATGCATAATGATACAGTTGAATGAGCTTTGAATTGAATGCAATGTATTTAGAACACCGTAAATACATCGCTACATTTCAATAATTTATTAACGACGTTTAAAACTAGAACAGAATGTAATTAAAGAGCTTCACTTCCCACCTATTGAAATTGTTGCGCGGGTTATCATTGAAACTTTTTTATTTTAATAACAAGAGAGCTTCTCAAGTCGACCTGGAAAATCGATAAATGAGAGAGAATTAATTTTTTAAGGGAAATTTTTCCCGTTTTTAATAGAAAGTTAATTTTGAAAGTTTCAACTTCAAAATTTTCTTAAATCTCTTTATTTTGATATTTTTTATGTATATATTTTTTGTTTTATACACTTTCTTATATTATTTATCATCTTTTTTTTTATAGATACAGCCGTTTATAATATCCGGTCTCATTAATTTTGGACACGAATGCATATTCTAGAAGGATTGAATTTCTTAACAGAGTCGCAGCAGAAAGGAACTACCGGAAATCTTATGTCGGAAGTGCTGTCAATGTTACTTGTCACCAGTGGCTGCAGTACCGTGACCATGATCTCGAACTAACGGGAGAGTCGTATACATTGATGGATTATTTGCATACTATCTTAATACATTATTCATTTGCAAATAGTAAAAATCTTTTGATAAGTACAAAAGTTAATACCATGTTTGGTATCTGGATTGGTAGCTTCTTAGATCATCCTTTTTCGCTTTTCCTTTTCTAAAACATACCCAAGTGGAATTATTAAGGTATACTGACATGATAATCGTGATAAAGAAATCTGAAAAGTGTAATATAGAAAGAAAGCGTTTAAGACGATTACGAAACCTCTTAAGGACAATCTCGATCCCGTATAGAAAGGTCATTGATATCCTCTAAGCTAGGGTAGTCCAGACTTACATACTCCCTTCCTATTTGAACCCTCGAAGCAATAAGGGAGCAACAAAAGCTTCTAAAGTATCGTTATTGGCAGACTGTACCAATTGAAATGCCATTTGGTTGAGTACTTGGTCTTTTAACAAAATAGAAAACGAACCAAGAATCTTCGATTCTTAATTTAAATTAGGTACATAATTTTTTCTATATTTTCGTCTCACTTTTGTTTCATCAATTCTTACTTAGGTAAATACGATAATATAATCTTTAAGGCCAATTTAACTTGTTTAAAACCTTAGTTTTTTTTATCAGCTTCTCGTGTCATAAACTTTATAAATATCCTACGCCCTGAGATTTTCTTGAGTGGACTCTTCCTCTTCCTGGTTTTTGTATCCGCTTCTCTGGTTCATAAAACAGTCTTTATTCCTCTTAATTACTTAATATTTGAAACCACCATACTCGGCTGAATCCTCCCATGCTTGACCCCTTGTGCTTTATTATTAAAGTCTGAATAAGCCCTATTAATTACTGATGCTATCTAAGATGTTTTAAAACTTAATTTATTGTTTTATCATCTTATCATAATTGATTTGATTTACCGGGAAGGATATTTTCTTATAATATACTTTCTTTTCGAAAATTAAAACAATTCTTGCTTTTTCAAACGTTCATTTTCGTCCTCTTTTAATTGAAAGAGCATACTTCGTATTATTAGATCCTGTTCTACTAATTAAGAAAAAGACCACTACAAAGTTCCTTGTAAATTTTTGGTTGCAACTTTAACTTAGTTTGCTAAAGTTGCGGTGAAACAATTCCGAGAAGAGGTAATTACTACTTTCTTCATTTGCTCCCCATTGTGCCACGTTATTTCAAATACTTGTCTACGTGTCCAGAATAATTTTCTGCATTATAGCTTAGATTGTTTTGAATCCCTTTGACTTTTTTTAAATTCGTCTCAATTTCTAAAGTTATTTTTATCGTTATTCTGAATTAATTGTTCCATTCTTCAGAATTCACCTTGAACTCTATTCTGTGCTATTGAAGTTTTTAAATTTCCCTTGAATTCTTTAAATTCTCTTGAATTTCTTTGCATTCTTATGAATGCTCTTTAATTCCTTTGAATGCCTTTTAATTCGCTTACACTATTTTGCATTTGCCTAAATTATTTGGAATCCTTTTTTTTGGATAAGGAGTGACCCTCAAAAAATTTATCAGCTGGGCCTCAATTTGTCTTAATCTGCAGTTCTGCCTCCCCTCCCCCATCACATCTACACCTGATCCTCCCTAGCTTCGGATTGAAATTCATTCTGAGCCAATCCGAAATTTTCCGAATCATTTCGGAATTTGTATCCGAACCGAACAGTTTTTATTCCGATCTAATCCGAAGGAAGTTTTCAATCCGAATTAATCCAAGGGCCATTCAAAATCAATCCGAATGAATCCGGTCAATCCGAATTAATCCGAACGATTCCGGTCAATTCGAATGATTAATTCGGAATGAAAATTTCCTTCGGACTAGATCGGAATGAAACTGTTTGGTTCGGATACAAATTCCGGAACGATTCGGAAAATTTCGGATTGGTTCAGAATAATTTTCAATACGAAGCTTTCGCTAGGGCCAATTAAGGATCCTTTAAAGTTACCTAAGTAGAATCTTAGGTGTGATGTCACATAAGTGTATAAAAGGGGAAAAGTCATACCAGGGGGGATTAGCTCTCATGTGACGGCACGTAAGTTACAGGGGATGGGGGCATTATATGTAACATGATACTAAAGGGTTGTTATCTCTCACGTGACGGTATATTTTGAATTGGGGGAGGGGGTGATGTGCGACACCATAACAAGTGGTATACAGGTATTTTTAGTATTTATTATGATAATAATTTTGAAAATGTTTTATTGTGGGTTGTATTTTTGAAAAAAACACCCAAAATCATCAGCAGACCAAATTAGCACCCATAACGGCATTTGATGGGGCACAAGCAACCGGTGAGAATTTAGAATCCTCATTTTTGGAACCAGGCATGGGGGATGGTTGGTCCCGCAGGTCGCCGACGAGACATGTGCGCGGCAATCGATATCGCGGGGTTCGCGGGGGGCGTTAGACAGAGAAGGATGACTCTGCTGAAAGAGAGAAAAGAGAACGAGAGAGAAAGAGCACACGATGTTCGCGTCCGCGTACGAGCGCCGGTACAAACTAGCTCGCAAGTAAAATTTTCATCCCGAGTCCGGTACGGTGTAAGCCTCTCCCCCGAGGTGTTTGCCATCCTTGCCTTCGGGGGGTTTCAATTTCAATTCGCGTTCCGTCGCGTTTGACCCTAGGTTTGAGGGTGCACCGCCTTAATACCATGCGTTCGCGAATCAACATTACTGCACCCGACGATGGCAAATTCGGCAAATCTCCATTGAAGGGCCCGAGATGAACTTAACCGTACTTGAGTCAGTCCTCGTCCAGCGGGACTTATAAATAGTGGTGAGTGCACACCATAGAAATGTAGAGAAAGAACGTGAGTGAACGAGAGAGAGAGAGAAAGAGAGAGAGGAACAAATGGTTAAAGTCATGAGGACGAAGAGAGGAATAGAGAGAAACGGATTGAGAGAAGGTACCATATAGGATAAGGAGGGGGTGGGTGGTTACGGGACACAGGAGTGTAAGTCTGACCTTAAAGTGGGGTGACCATAAACTATGGGGTGAACATGTAACCCAGAAGCCATAAAACATAACATGGTGGAATCCTTTTAAATTGATAGGGCTCATCTGCTATATCTATATAATCAAGTACCGGTACTAGAGAGTACATGATAATTAAATTTTGTGCATAGTCAGGGCCGGCTCTTAGGATCTCGTATTGACACTGAAAAAAGAGTTTAAAACATCACAAATCACCTATCCCAACTTCCAAAAAATAAATTTAAAGAAAAACTTATTTTAAAAATAGTCCCTTATAACAGGTTTTCATCATAAAAGTACCAATGCTTCAAATCAATATGGAGTTTCAAATTTAAAAAAGTCAAATAGGTCCTTTTATTAAAGCTTTCAATAGTCTTACTTTATTTACCTTTTCACTGAAAATTTGACGTGTCTAAGTGAGAAAGCACTAACTCATTGTGTCAGACTCTAAAAAGTTCTATCTCGGAACATACAGTTTGAAAGAAACTTGTAGAGAGCGCTGTTGCCCCAATACAATCTATATGAGATTGTGAAGCTTTCTAGTTCGCCATCTGAGATAGAACTTTTCAAAGTAACATCAACGAATTAATCGTTTGTCTTTCGGACACATTATCTATTTAAGAAAAGAGACTGTTTATATTTATAATACTGCTTAAGTGAAAACATGGAATAAGTATAGACAATTTATATATTAGGTCCTACAGGTGGCTGGAATTTTTAAATTATGTCTGACGATCCATTAGGCACCGGGACGTCCTAAAGACGTCCTTAGGTCCTTAGGATGTACCTCTATGTCCTGTAAATTGACGACTTAAAGACATCCTTTAGATGTCCGCCAAAAGATGTCTATATAGGAAAACCTTAGGATTTGTGTGTTCACTGGTGACACTACTTATAATCGAGCGTATTTTTTCTATATGTTGAAACAAAATTAATTCGGCAAAAGATTTTAGGGATTAGACTTGCAGTGTTGTGGAATCAGAGGAAGTATGTTGATTCTATCTTTATGATAAAGAAAGCAAAGCGTGTCCTAGGGCTTATACTCTTCAGACACCCTGTCAGGGTACGCTCCTGAGGAGAGGTTGGAAAACCTATGGTCTGTTGCCATGGCGACTCCCTGGCATCACCCGGCTTTAACACCGATTCTTTGCGATACTCTACGTTGCTACTTGACTCCGAGGGCACATTTTGTCTTCTGTTCTCAAGAACCGTCGTCGACGAAAAGAAACGGTCTTTCGTTTCTAGAATCCTGGCTAGAACTATAGATCCTCAATGATTGAGGAAGCAGCAGCTCCTATACCTTTCAAACGCATCTTTAATCAATTATTTGATTGCAATACCTCAAATACTAATAAAACTACAGATCTATACGTTAAAATTTACGTTAATCAACTATGAAAACTTTTTACAAGTTTGACATGCTGCCTCCTATTTCGAAATTCCTATTACCGATATTTACCGACATTCGTGAACTTTCAGTGGTTCGTGTCCGCGCTAAATATATGTTTCTAGAAGGAATCTTCAATTTAAATTTAAATCTTGGGAACTTATGGTACCTGGTTCCTGTCGGCGGTCAAACTATTGTTTTCTTTAACTTGCTCTACAGGTTCTAACCCCCTCTTTCTTTTGTCCCAAACGTCCTTGCCCTTGGCTCCGCATCCCCATTTGGTCGACCTTGATCATCACATACATGTAAGCGTGTTGTCCTATTAACAGTGAGAAAACTGATTAGTAGTGAAAACAAAATATTTGGTTGCTATAGAGCCAACAAAAGTTTTTAAACGTTTTGGTTGAAACAACAAAAAATTGGTTGGGACAACAAAAAACTCTCTGACATAATTTTTTATGAGATGTAGATATAGAGAGATATAGTTCGGACATGAACCTCGAAATTTAATTTTTGCATTCCTGAAAATGTTAATCACACAAATACTGGATTAGGAGGCATCCTGCTGCTAATTTTAATTTTTTCAAACTTTGAGAATTAGTAAAAAAAGTTTCTTTATTGTGAGGGAGTAAAGAGGTCATATGCCATTGCCTTTGCTGGTTTAACGAGTTAAGTAGGTTTGAGAGGCGAATTACTAGACTCAAGAGCAATAGGTAGAGCGCGACTTAATGCCTCTTTTAAAGCGCTAAAACGGGTTCAGCTCACGGTGAAATAAAATTAAGTTATCGGCATCATTCGGGTCTCGTCTGAAAAGCAAGCAAACGCGTTCTTGTATGTGAAATAATGACACCTCTCTCGCAAAGAAATTAGAGATCGTTCTTCTAAATAAGCGACGTCAGTTCAATGTTGGGTAATTGACGTTAAATACAGTTATTGTTTTGTCGATATATACGACCCGTTATTTCAGACGCTTTTAAATCTGCTTTCAAAATTAAACTTAGATTGTTTCTGTTCTGTATACTTATCATTTTGATAACAAAAGGTAGTTTTTTAAGTACCAATCCAATGCATGTGACGAGTGACTTCGATTCATAAAAGGTGTATTCTGCGGCTCCACAAACGACCTTCTTATCTAATCATTTATGTACTCCCCTTTCTAAAGATAACTTATTCAAATAAATCGTGAAAGGACGCACAATTTATTGAAGAATCCAAAGCTGAAAGAAATAAGAGTTATATGTATTGAGTTTCCCTCCTTAAAATATTTAAATTTTAATACCTATTAATTTAAACAATTTGCAGTAAAAACAATTTTTTTCATTCACTTTCGGCATTTTTGAATCGGATCCAGGGCCACCGAGAGCTTTTCCGGGACCCCGGGTTTTACAGTATTAACGCGAACCCCCTCCTCCCTTTACTACCCTGCTTTATGAAAAAAAATTAATTGCCAAACTCTAGTTGCCGGTTAGGAGATCGGCGGTCTAATTAACTTATCTAAATTGCTGGAGTTCGAAAATAACTTTCAAATTTCAGGACCGCGGGTCCCGGGTTCTCCCCCTTTATGACGGCCCTGATCGGCTCCAAATTATTGAGGTTATATTTCCGTATTTTAAACAACAGTTAGAACTATTTAAATTGTTGAACAATTAAACAAGATTGTGCATCAGAAAATGGGAATCATTCACAAATTTCGATTTAGAAATATAAAAAGGTAAATCAGTAATGTGATTACCTCATGACATTCGGAAAATACAATTATTTGACAGCAATATTTAGTGCTGGACTATGTAGTGATCAAATATAATGAAAAACCTTTTAGATTCGACATAGAGCACCCTAGTTTGATCTTCGATGGTCTCTGAGGTTTGAGAAGGGTTTTTGGCTGCAATAAGACGAGTAAAAACGAACAAGAACAGTACAGGGATTAGGGAATATAGGCGAACTGGGAAGGAGAAACCCGGTAGTGGGGAGAATGTACGCGCAATGGACCCGCCCGGGTACGGAGACGAACGGTGCTCTAGCGGAAATTGCCGGCACTACAGCCAGTTGGCAGTAGTACGCGATCTTTCGCGGCTAGTTGTTCTTGTTGCGGGTGGACGAATGTTTTTGACGGTTTCGTGCTTGTGGCAAGTTTTTAATCCGGCTACCTGTTTACCGGAAGGATGATTTGGAACGCTTCCGCCTTGTGCAAATCGTGCTGTCGCAATTTATAACCTTTGACATCCTTCTTGAGTTCGGTGAAAAAAGTTGTAACAAAAAGCTATGGTGTGCGGGACTCGTGTCCAGTTTACGTGTGCGCGACTTAGATGATATTGGCATTCGTGTGGCATGGTGTTTACGAGCTATTGTTGTGTTACTGACGACGCCGATTGTTGGATTTCCAGTCGCGTAATCGAGGACACACCATGAGACGAATTAGTGGTAAGCGACGAACTCCACTTTTTATTTTTGCTCTTTTTATTTTCGTGCGCGGTTTTTTTTGTGAATCGCCGCGAATGAGTGCGTAAAGCGGAATTGATGAGGCGTTGAAAAAAAGTGCAATTTGCGTGGGCGATTTGCCGGTGCCACGCCATCACGTTCGAGAGAATCGCACTGTAAACAAACGAACCACTGTCATCTGTCAGTGCCAATGTATTTCAATGAGGCAAAAAGTTTTAAGAGCTTGAATTCCAACTTTGAAGTGCTAGAATACTCCTTTGACTTTGAATTCTCCACTAGAGAATAAATACTGAGTTTTTGGAGTAAACTACGCTTTTGCCCTTGAAAAATTCGGGTTCGCTCCAATTGTACTTTTTTATATTATAGGCTATTGAAAATTAAGAGTTCACTTCCTGTTAGTAATTCAAACGCCGAGTAAATGAATCGAAAAAAAATGGAGAAAAGTGTCTTCTTACATCAGATGATTTTTTGGAGTCGTGAGGAAGAACAGTAGAAAATTAGTTATTTAATTTCAAATTTAAATTCATAATTTGAGTACTTTAATCTTACATGTGTTAACGGACTCCGTTTTTATTTCAATAGATAATCTTTTTTTAGGCAGTGTCTATTCGTACCGAAAAAATCTAACTATTCGTGCGGTACGCGTAGCCACGGCTTTTATTTGGAAGTTTTTGAGCACTTTCAACTTGAAAATTTACAAATGCAAATAAAATGATCGAAATTACTAAGGTACTATTACATACATATTATATTTTCTGCTTGAAATTATTCAATTTTGCACTATCTCTTGCCCCATTATCTTGTAATTACGCAAGGTCAACGGAAAGCATAAAAAAGTAGACACACATTATTAATCAATTTTAGCTTTGCTGAACAATAGGATTGAGTTAATTTTTCGCTGTCCGAATATCCTTGCTTTTGTTTTAAAAAATGTTTTTAAAAAAATTACAAAATCTAAGCCTTCAAATATAGAAGCGATTCAACTTGAAAGTCTTGAATATTCGTTTGACGTCATTATAAATTGTCAATTTTCTTTATTTTATACACCATAACCATGTGCCAGACGTTTTGAACATTTAAATGAAATATTGTTCTAACTAAAAATAAAAATAGGCATTATAAATTACTTTCATGCAGAATCATTTTCAATGTAATTTAATAATGTAATAATTTTTAATGTAATTTTAATACTGCTTCTAGTTTAAAATGCAATAAATACGAAAATTCGTTCAGTTGAACGAATGCTCATTGCATTTAAGAAATAATTATGTAAATTGAAGTCTTGAGCAATTCTGGGAGATATGAACATTGATATTGCAGGGACGCCATGTGCCTTTGTTTTGTGCGGAAGTCAATGGTTGCGTCCGCTTGTAAGAGAACTCGATCCATTTACAGGGGGGTTGTCTTTATGTTCTTTCTAGGCTGCGATACGAGCAATGTCTTGCTTTCTGCTTGATTCGCTTAACTTCTGAGAAGCTATTCCACGACTTACCGAGGCAAAACAAGTCTTTCTTAGGTTGCTTAATGGCGAAGTCATTTTTGCCGCTAGCCTCGTCTTACACTTGTCACGTTCGTAATTTTCTCGCTTATTACAGGCAGGCGCATAAGCCGATATTAGGTCTCTCAGATAAGTCCTCGAAAGTCGATATAGAAGAAGCCCATAATGTGGGCTAAGCTTCCTCCTTCTCATAGCATGCAAGGGTCGAAAAACTGCTTAGAAAATGTTATAAAGTATATGAAATGTTACGAATGACAAGAAGTAGAAGAAAAGGAAGACAATTCGATGATTCAATTTATAAAATTGTACATTTTTCGTTTTTGTTGGATGAGATATTTAAACGGATTTATTTTGTAAGCTAGAGCGTTAAATCAATTCCTGTTGCAGTATAACTCTGAATCAGGAGGAAAAATAAATTGTAAATTGTATCGAGTCCAGATTGCAGTCGAGTAAATCCGAGATGAAACATTTATTTCAGGAACGATTGCGCCAATATGAAGTATTGCTTTCAATCAAGGTCCTTATATAATTTAGTTTGAATTTTGTGCTTATCTCTTTGTAATACAGTTTCATTAAAGTATTGTCTGTCAAGTTTCTCGTTAGCCCCTCGACATTTTCTCAATTACCAAAGACTTACAGCCTCTTTGCGAGCAGGACAATCGAGAGAGCGCTAAAGTGGCGCATTACGAGGGTGGGCTCGTAAAATCTAACCAAGCTGCAGTTGCCCTGGAGCCTGGAGTTCTGGACCGGAAAAAAAGTCCCTTGCCCGGCCAGTCGCCAGTCTTCTCCGGCTATAAAGCATAAACCGAAGGATAGAAAGTCATTCGGATAATACCATTCGTCCAGAGTCCACATCCAAAAAGATGGCCCGTCTTAAGATCAAATCGAATCCCGAAACTCGTATTAGGAATTCCAAAATTTTGCCGAAAGTTCTGAGATTGTAAACCGAGAGAATTTCAAACTCAATCGTTTTTTTTATTCCTCGGTAGCTAGAAGATAAGTTCAGTTGGGGATATTAGGCTATTTTATTGATACACAAAGACTAGTAAATACTCGAGTAAATAGGTTTCCAAACGTGGATTCTCTGTTGATTTTATAGTACAGAAGAGAACATTTTTTGTGCTTGAAGAGCGGCTGCGTAATGGCAATCTAGGACAGGACTTTTCTATACGTGGAGCACTCGAAGAGCTGCAATCACGTTGCAAAATCAGCAGGAATGGACGTAAGAGCGTTCTTGGACCGTGCCCAGCGACGAATTAGATGAAAATTTCTGATGAACTGCAGCGTGTAAAATCGTGTAAAAGTCTGTAAGCTTTGATAAAAAGAGTAAAGTAAATGTGTACGTGGCGCCGAATCTCGAAAGCAGAGAGTGTAATTAGCGACAATTAATTCACATCGTTATCGTTAATCCACGTCGCTCAGAGCGAAGCAAGGCCGAATCGAGTCGTCCACTGGTTCCCCTTTCCCCTTTTTCCTTATCCGAACTACAATCATTTCAATACCTTATAGTCCTCAGCAGTTCGTACATACGCAAAAGCGCCAGCTTCTGAAAAAACGTCTCCTGTTACATGTCATTCGAGACGGAGCATAAGAGCCTTGTTCAGAATCGAGTACCATTTTTGACAGAAAATGGGCCAGCAGCACTTGTGACTGTCTCGAATTTCTGTATCGTGTATTTCGTTCACAAACTGTAAACAAAGCAATTCAGTTCTTTTGTTTTTCATATTTATCTTATGGCTAAAATCAATTTACAACCACCTGTTAGTGGAAACTTTCTCGCGTCCTAATTATTTTTATAACATCCAAACATTTTTAATGTCTTCTAATCGATCCAAGGCCTGCAATTTTATTTGATCTACAGATAGATCAGATCTTCCTTTGAAATCCTAATATGCGCTAAAGTTTAATGATTTAGCACAAAGGATCTCTCTCGATTGCAAATTTCTTTCTTTTTCTCTTGACTTACTCTCTCATTTTCACTGTGTTCTTCTCTCTTTACTCCCTCTGTCTTTTACAACCTTCTTCTGCTTTCAAAGGACTTGCTATCTAGACAAAGAAAGTGTCTTTTGAATCTCCTTGATGCTGTTGGCGAAGTGCACTTGGTCTCGCGGTGCGAAGAAGGGAAGCAGAATCGATTTTATCGATTCGACTTCGCGCTTGTCACAATTTACCTAAGCAAAAACGACGAATAGTCGCGTAAAGGACGTCGAGGCATCGGTATCCGAGTTCATTCGTGCGTGAACACATATTTCACGCAATGCAGATACTTATTATATCGGGTGTATCCGTGCAATCTTTACACGACGAGACGCCTAGACACTGAATTATTTCATATCTCAAAAAGCGCGAAGAAATCAAACCCACGTCATGGCTCTGGCTTTTCTTGCTGAAGAATTGCACAAATCTACTTTTATATTGCATACCAGTATTCAATTATAATAAATAGTACATATACTCTGAGAAAAATGGTTGTTTAAACTTAACATCTTGCATATTTAACAAACAGATGACTAGAAAATTGGCTAATGATGGCTAAAGATGGTTTTCTCAGTGTGATGATACCGAAAGGTACTTTATAATTTGAATATTATCAAATGGAAATGTTTGAAAAATCACTTTTGAACAATGTGCTTCTGAAGGCAGGCGTCTGCACCCGACCTCGAGATAACAATAGCAATGAATTCCGAGGTAAATTCAGAGTTTGTTACGCTGAAGTCATAATCAATTGTGAAATTTGAAACGCCTTGCACGTAATGCTCTGAAAGAGTTTTTTATGCCTGCTCCCTCACACACATGACTGCAGCTTGCAGTCGACGAAACAAAGGTCGAGGTAAAAAGTTGCGGAAACGTGTGTGGAGTTATGCGAAGGTCGAGGCTTGACCGACCCTTCTTTTCTAATCTTGATAAAACGGGTTCGCACTGATCTTTTCTATTTTTCTATTAAGATTTCAAGAGGACTATGAAATCTAAGAGCCCTATACTTTTTCTACGAACTCGTTCAGAATTCCGATGCAGGCAAACGAATTCTTTATTCCTCTTTTTCATTCCCTGATTGATTTTCTCAATTTAAAAGAGGACAGTTATCTATATGCAAAACATAGAATAGAAAAAGGAGTCATCAAAATTTCAAATCTAATATCTTCTGATATCTGGCGAGAATGTTTAAATAGAAATCGTATCTTTCGCCCTCGAGGTCATTTTTTATGTATAATTATATAGAGGCAGACTTTATATAATTTCCGACCATTTTTTGCACCTCGTTGATTCTAGCGAAATTGATGTGAAGCAGAAATCGTCATTGAACTTGGTTTTATGCAAATTTCTAAGCGATGGCCTTCATCCTATTTTGTTTGTCGCATATAAAATTCCTGAAAAAAAAAATAAAGCAGGCACAATGAAGCATACACAACTGAGTAATAACTATATTATACTTTGTTATTTCTAGATTAAACGTTACCTTGTCTAACTAATTTTCATGCTAAATTCTATATTTGTGGAAAATAACTCCACCTTTTGTGAAACGCGACATACTAGGACAAAACAACAGAAGCTTGAAGAAAATTTCTCAATACAAATTCATTTCACATCACCTAGTGATCCTCGGAAATTAAAATCTGAACTTTCACCCGAGATTTATGGGACTCGGAGTACTTGTTTCAGTCTCTTTGTCTAAATCTACAAGCACCGTCTGTAACACAGCAAAAGGTATAACGTGGGGCGAGGGAGCCGGAGTTTAGGGCGCGCCGCACATGTGTACACAGAACACACATGGACATCGACATGCATTCACTGATAGTTTCTGCCAACAAGTCCCTTGTGCATTCGTTGAACCTTCGCCTCAACATTTCGGTGGTTCCTTTGTGGCACCGTCGGATAAAGACCAATGCCTTTTCAAGGTCGCGCCCACCAGTATGAAAAACCAAAGATTAAACTATTAGAGGTGAGAGTCTGCGTGAAATTGAGTACGCCCCGAAGGCATACTTCAAACTCTCAATAAGAATAGATGTGTAACCCGCATTGGAGATTAAAGGAGAACGAATCGAGATCAGTGCCCTCAGCTCATCGATCCTGGCACATTGTTTTGGATTCGATATTACCAGTTGGAGCGATCTCGAACACTTCACAGTAAAAAAGAATGCTTAAAATTGTTACACCTTAAAATTTTTTTGGCCTTAAATTCAGAGACAAACTTAAATTCAATAAAAAAAGTTTTGAATTTAAGAAGTTCAATATCTGAATTTCAGAATTTAATCATACATACGTTTACTTAAATTCAGGATAAATTTTTAGTGAATTTAAGTTTATCTTTGAATTTAAGGCTAAAACAATTTTAAGGTGTAACAATTTTAAGCATTCTTTTTTACTATGTTTAAGTGTCCTTGGACAAAAATATATATAATATCCTTATATATATTTTATATATATTTTATATATATTTCGAATAAGTTTCGTGACATTTTATACGCTATTTCGGTCTGTAGATCTGTCTATCTATCTATCTCTCTAATTAAGATGGTTTGACGCCCTAAGTGGTTTAAGTATGGCCCCTCCCCCACCAACGGGTTAATGTTTTTTATCCCTTGAAATTTCGTCAAATCACTATAAATCGCTTAAAAATCCTTAAACTCTTTCAAACTTGTTTAAAAATCCCCTGCAATAGCTTAGTAACTTCAAATCTCTTAAAATTCCAGGCAACACTGAGTAAATTTCTGCTAGTTAAAAAAATAATTTTTGATAGCATTAAGCGCATGTGATACTTTATTATAAGAGTAATTTATTTTCCATCTTTACGTTTGCTATAATAAATATTTTTCACTAAAATTGGACCATTTACCTCCCTCCGTACGAAACGGAGGTAAATGGTCTAGTTTTAGCAAAAAATATTTATTATTACGAGCGTAAATTTGGCAAAGTAAATTTGCTTTTAGATTGTAATTACATGTCTTAAACAGTTTATAACTAAGAAATACAATAAATATCGAACAGAGCATGAAATGATGATAAATTGTTGCGGAATGTACAATTGTACATGATTGTCAAGGCATTAATTTGAAAAAACAAACGAAATATCTAGTAGATGTTGACACAGGATTACTCAAATAGCAATGAGTTAAGTACATGATTTATCCTCGGACTTATCAGCTTGACATGACCCAACCTCGAGAGGTCAGAAACCGTAGCTCATTTACTTTGTTGCATGACAAAAAGTCTACTAATTAACAACTTCAGTGGAAAGCGTGATTACGAAGTATTACAGATACAGACTACAGACTGGATACTCTTCTCGGATCTTGAATCTTGGACCGACTCTTGGACGTGGAGCATCAAAGGGCCCCTGATGATGAAACGTAAAATGTTTTCAGCACGGACTTTAGCTGACTCGACGAGGAACCACGTTGCCACATATCTCCATGTAAACAAGACTTGGCCCGGCATCGTCGCCCTCCGTTTCGGATAGCTCGGTTTGCTCTCGGATTACCTGCCGGAAAAAGAGCGTCATCCACCCTCGCAATCCTGATCCCTGGTGACCATAACCAGACCTAACCCACCGCAATCGTAGAAAAACTGAAAGACCACGAGAAATCTCCTAGCATCAAAGATTAAAAACGAGTTTCAAGTCTCAGGATCGAGTCTCAGGTCGCAAAATCGACTCTTAAGTCAAGTCAGTGATGTCTCGATCGACAAGGTATACGGAACCTTCCAAGGCAAAATAACGGTTGTCCTTTCTTCGTCTGCAACTTTAAAATGTCGCGTGATGCTGAATAGTCGTATCTACCTCATCCAAGGGTCCCATAAAGATGCCCTGAATTACTGCTATACCGAATTTTGATTACTGCACTTTGTGCGACCTGAGTTTAGAAAATTATTTCTAGAAGGACGTTACACGAACTCTGATGTCTATCTGGTTAAAGGATACAAGAAGAAGGCCTTCTATCCTTCTAATCGATCGACCTTCTAATCCTGACTTTTACCTCATTCGAGATAATTAAATATAAATTCGCTATATGTACAGTATTACATAACGATCTCTAGGATCATAAAAGAACCTCAGTTCACGCAGTGTGGTTCAATTTCTAAGATAATTAGGAGAGACAAACGAAAACGTCTGAAGATCAAGTGGAAATGCTTTAATTTTAAAGAATTAAACTTGATAGTCATTTATAGTTGTCTCATCTCTTGAAAAGAAAAGTTCTTTAATTTCTGTAAAGAACTGTTGTTTATAATCCAGATAATGAATTTGTAATTAAACGGTAACGAAGTTGAACAATTACAAATGTTCAAACTTATTGTGTAGGCTTTGGGTGATTTAATTGCTCAGGGTTTGGTCGTATTATTGTACAATGTACAATGCCATTATATGACAGTGCGGCGTATTATGTCTGAAAATTAAAGAGTTTTTCAAAAGGATTTTAGAACACGACCATTGTTCTAAGCAATCGAGTACACCGCCCGTAAAAAGCAAGCTATTCTTGCATCCACTTTCTCGATGGCATTGTGGTTGAGCGTTCTTGTAACAGTTACGATGAAGCTCTTTGCAAAATGCGCAAGAGTTGAACCTTGCTTTAATAAGAGAACACAGTACAACACCATGAACAAAGAGGCATTAGTTCCTCTTACAATGTGTATTCAACTATTTCAAAATAGTCACGGTATACTGACACTGACCCCCTGTCAATTTACTTATAAAACTTTCTTTGTTTTTCTAACAAATAACAATCCCTAGATCGATATTCCTTTTATTCTGACGTTTGGTCACTAAAGTAGGCATATCTCATAAATTTTGACCGAATAAATTGTATAAGTTCTTATAATGATAAAATATTTCAATTAACATTCAACGGTAATGTGTTTTAATCTTCTGAAAGAGATCTTGCATGTCGAATTAAAGATATGAGACCAACCGCAGGTTGTTTGAAAAATTGACAAGACTCAAATAAACATAAATATTTCTTGAGCACATTAAATATAAGTCACACTCAAATTTAAACCACGTAAACATTATTGAAGATGCTCAATCGATATTAATCATTAAGAAAGGTATACATAAACACATAAGAAATTTCTCCAGTGCTTATACATATGTATAAAAATTAATTTATGACGCTTATATGACAAGGTACCGGTTGAGAGCACAAAGCAGTATTACTGGAACGAATAATCTTGATCGAAGAATATTGGTTCGTCCTCCTTGTGGGTGTTTCCGCTTCTCATATTCCCTTATTTTCAACGCATTTCCAGAATCGTCTTTGATAATGCACTTCCATTCGTCGATACGGTTCAATTCAAGGCAGCACGAACCCTTATACTCCAATCTTCAGTGAAATACGATGAACTCAGAATATAAAAGAAATTTTTCTTTTTCCAATAGAAAGTATGAAGTTCAAACCTTCGGAGAAAATATTTTAGAAGAATGCCATTTTTCGAAAACTGTTTTATTCCTCTTTTTTTTTCAATGCCTGAAAAATAATTTCATCAAATTCCTTGTTCAGAATCGAATGTATATTGCAAAATATTATTAGAGGACTAGGACTGAAAAAAAGTGAGACTTTTCATCCGGGTTCGTTTTCTTTTTGAACAACCGCAGAAAAGCGAGTTTTATTGAGATACGACGATTAACCTATTTTCTGCCCGTTAATGGTATTCTTTGCCAATAACCTCGTTCTCAGGAATCAGGAGCAACGAGTTATCTTTACGTTGTGATACGCATTTATTTATACAGGAAACCTGATGTAAATTCGTCCCTAAAAGAAAATCCTCAAGTCGCGATTTAGTGAGAGTCTAATCATCTAATGGCTTAAAACCAATAATTCAGCAATACTTTCGCTCCACGCATTTCCACTTACGCCTCTTGCAAGAACTTAGACATATGAATATGAGATCAACATTGGTTTTTAACATGGGAAAATTAGTGAAAGTCATCGACGCTGGATCATTAGAAGGAAAATAGTATATATTGAACTAGGGAAAGTATTCTGTCTAAGCCTCGGTCTAAGCATTTAGGAACTAGGCGTGTAAGAACTCTGCTTCACTTGAATAGCGTTTGAATTGAATCATTTTTCATTGTGCGAATCCTGCTGGCTTCTACAATTTTATTTCCAATATACAATGGCCCATCAACAGAAATGCGATTTTTAGTCAAGTTAATGATATAATCGTAAATGAAATTTTGATGAATGAGGTATAAACATGTATGAGAAATCATCAGTGTATTAAAAAATTACCCTGCCGTATTGTTCGAAGCAAGCACGTTTTATTTTACGGTTAATTATTCATCTTCTTGATGTGTACGCGTGCGAGACGATGAAGATCGTGTTCTTCCGGCAAATGAAGAAGTGTTTTTTCCCATCTTTAGTCTTCAAATGAGAAATGCTTCGTACAAAAGTCACGGATAATGCATATGGGATAGCTTCCGGAAGCTTAAGAAAGAGAAGAAGAAGAATAGTTGGTTGGTCCTGACGACCGAGGGGAATCGATACTTTGCATTTAAATGCCAGTAATAAAAAAAGACAGGGAATCGCGAAGTTAAGTGACATGCACATCGCATTTCAGATAAAGTTCGTCTTCGTTGAAATTACTCGAAGTAATTTCAAAGAAATAATGACAAGAAAGTAATGACAACGCAGCTCATTAAGTCTTATACATACTGTGCATCAACGATACATATGTCAATCCGATTTCAATTGCTCCATTCAATGAAATAAGACCAATTATTATATTCCTTCTCAAGGTGCGAATAACTGAGACTATTTTCTTTGTTTATGCAAGTAAATTCGCTCATTATTTCCTTTCACATGAGTACACTTGCACTCGCGAGGGTGAGTGCACTTGCACCGGGAGATTCGTCCTTGACCTTTGAAGGGAAGGCTGACCTTCGTATTAAAAGACGAGAGCGACATTACCAACCGGAAGATGGTCCGAGTAACAACGCAGGTGCTCGATAAATATGGTGCTTATGTAGCTTGAGGTTCGTGAAAAATATGGCAGCCAAATGGCAATTACCTCGTAAATCATATTCTGGATCGATTTGCAATCTGGATAGAACTTTATTGCAACTGGTGGAAGAGCCAGGACTCCGGGGAGGACATTGACTTCTATTTGGAGGTAATCGAAGAAGAGGGAAGAAGGGGAAGACCCTTCCATATGCTAATCGTGACTTTATTGGGAAATGTACTTCGGATTGATTCTGTCATCTTTTCTTTTTCTTCCCCCTTCATTCCTTCCTCTTTGCCCAGTTTTCCTCTCTAGAATGTTGTTATCATTGCACGGACCATTTGTTCCATGACACATGGGACGATACGCGTTCGTCCATAGTTGGTTTGAATCATTATGCAGCGTGATTCACTTTTCATGTCTTGTCGCATAAAAATAAGAGGATCATGAAAGCAGTTTTATATCTTCCGTGCTCAAATTTCTTATATTTTTCTAGAAATCAGTTGGAATTAGTATTGCAATGAAAGAATAATAATTGATTCTAGATTGTCATTTTCAATGATATTCACTTGTTTATTGCAATTTTAATTAAAGAGTAAATACAAATAACTAAAAATATGTTTTACAAAGATCTACTCGCAGCCTATATTGAGTAAGCCTAGGATTTCCCATTCTGTTCTATCCAGGATGAATAAAAATCACCGAGAGATCGGTAAGTCTAATCCACTTTCGTAACAGGATTGGACATCCGATTCAATTCGTAAGAAAGATTGACTCGTAAACCAATTTGTAGAAAATCTTTGTAGGGTTCTGTGATTCCGGGATTTATTATCAAGGGGATGGAAATGTAATGAATATGACTAACTATATAGAAAATTAAATTTATTTTGACTGCTAATCAAACTACGGGGGAAATTTTACTGCCTATTTATTCGGTGGACATTTAAAAGTCTTACCCATTTAAAGAAAAATTGTATGCGATGCTTTCTGACACTAGTCAGTTTTCAAGTTGAAGAACAAACAAATTTCACGTTCTTTCGGACGTAGAATTACTTTCACGACTTTCCATCCAAGAAACGGGTTCAGCGTTTTCGGTGACCGCGTCCATGCCTTTTTTGGTATATCGGTATATTATCTAAAAAACGAAGAAAAAAAATTTGAATAATCTTACGTGCGGTTTTTAAAATGCAAAAACGACTATAAAGTGCTACGGAGATAGTAAAAGATCTGAAATCCAGCCGTAGCCTTGTAGATTTCAAGAATTTCAATTGGAATAAAACCATTTTATTCCAGCTTTTCTAAGAGAAAAACTCTGCTATAACTTTGTCCCAAATAAAACTTTTTATACTCTGTTTCGTAAATTTAGTTGTTTAACGATCCACTTCTTTATGGAAACTGCGGGAGAGTCCTTCGCTTTGATGAGAGCTTTAAACTGTGTGACATCGCAGACTCTCGTAACATCTTGCGAGCGGGTTTTCTAGCTCCATACTTAGAATTATGCCAACTGTCCTTGTAAAACCGGTACACAGTAACGATCGTACGTGTCAACTCGCGTGGAAATCAGTAACGAGTGTTCCACTGGTTGTGCTACACATCTCTGTACAGTATGTTATTCCTTAGTGTATAAAATCACGTGTTCTGTGTGTTACTATCAGCAGCTCGCACATACACGTTTCTAAACATGTGTAATCACAGTGCCTTGCTAGAAACGTTGTCGTTCCAGTTTCAATTGAAAATACGCCCCTTGCGAATCCGCCCTGTTACGTCGAAGCCTCATGTCCATTATTGATTCTCGTCCCATTCGACTCTGCCCATTCGTAGAAGACGTCATCTCCACGCGCCCTGGCACAAGACCTTCGCAGCTGCAACCGTTTGGCCGGAAAAGCTGGGTCCAAAATGAACGGAGAAAGAGAGCAGAAGAAAGCTGGGCAAATTTATTGGAAATCTGCTACTGAAAGCACCCTCGCGAGTTGATCGCAGAGTACATGAATTCACGGATCAAAAGGTCCGGAAATCTTCCACTGAAAACAACAGCATTTCCAGCCTAAGGAAAAAGCCGGAAATAACTGGGCATTTGAGTCAAGATACTCAAATTCATTTTTTTCGTCTCTTTTTAAGATCTTTTTTTTCCAGTCATTATATCCGGAAGTTTATTTATGCATGGAGTACCAACAATCTAATCATGAGTGTTAGAAAAAGTCGTATGGACAAAAGGAGTGAGATGAGAAAATAAAGAAACAAAAGGATAAAGGAGGAGAGTTGAAGAGAGAAAAGGGACAGAAAGAGAGTTCGAGCTAGAGGGCAAGAACTATTATCTGGCGGACAGACAGCTATGTTTGCATAGTATGCCGCTAGCCTCGCTAGAGCAAGACTATTCACCTTTCAGTTTATGTTCAAATATTAACCAAATGGCCAGAACAGATGTTGCGAATTAAAGCTTTAACAAGTCAAGTATCTCAGCATCCACCGCTTAGCCAAAGTATTTGGGACACCGGGTATGTTTCGTTAAAATTCCACTCGAAAAATTGCCATAAAATACTTGCCATTAATTCTCTACATAATGAATATTACATAATGCTTTTTTGACCCTGTTCAATTTTAAAAGATTAAATTTTAAGCTTTTCCTTTTACAATATAAAAATGTAATTATAGCAAATTCTATCGCTTGGCGTATCAGGATTTGTGAGTTGTAACGATTTAGTCTGGTGGTGACTTCGGTTTCCATTTTATTTATTCGATTCCAGTTACTCTGTGTATCAGATTAAAAAATTGACAAGCGACACTTCCTAGCATAAATACCAAGAGATAAGAATATCAACATGTCGGTCTGCCGTGTGCACCACAGTGGGTTGTCATATTTTATATGTGCAGTCGCTTAAAAAATAGAAGTTCCCTAACGAAAAGAGACTCAGTTGTACAATTTTATGTTATGAATAATCATAGTCTCGTACAATGGAATAATAATGAACTGACAATTCGATATTAATTTAACTCGACATTATTTTTTTATGTTCTCATATATGTATGAGATATAGTTAACAATAATCTAATCTGCTCTTTATCTTTTTGTTCCAGGTAAGTCAAAATACATCAAGTTTATCATCCACTCTGGCATTCGTAAATCTTCCTCGTAATGCAACAATACGTAAAATAACTTCAATTATTTCTAACTTTATTCTGTTTCTCGATACTCATTATTATATACGGAAATTGTAGAAGCGAGGCTCCTTTTATTACGAATATTGCTTGTAAAAAATTCGCTAAGCACGTATAACAATCTAATGGAGAAAAATTCTTGAAGAATCAAAATATTTGTATTTTTAAACACTAAACGTATTTTCTTTGGCTCTAGCTATATAAACACGACATATTGAATGTTGTTCTTAAAGGTTCGTATAAAAGGAGCTGAAATAAAAATATCGATTCAGAGATAGTCGAATGGATCCAAACCACTTAGCCCAGAGAACTGGTCTTTTCTCTGCGCGTCTGTGCATGGAGCAAGTAAATTCAGAGCACCCTGTGTGCTTCTCAGTTGCAGTCATTTACAGTTCCACTCGTTATCTTTTGAACTGGCCTTTACGCTTCACAGTTCTGCGTGATGCATTCTGCGTTCGTGTGCACATTATGCGAATGTACGTGTTGTGCTCATCTTATTAATTATCTCCTCCATATAACTCTTGCGGAGTATTTAATCCTTTGATTTATAGCATTTAACGTCTCATGGTCGCGCAACGTAATCGAAGAAAGGCGCGCATTTTCCGAAGGCATCAAGCATTTAAACTCTATTTTATTTCTTTTTTTATAGCTTAACAAATATAGACAAACAGATGCTTCTTTATGATTTCTCAACACTCGAGAAACGCTTTCATCATTCCTCATTTCATATGTTCGAATTCCGTCAAATATCTAGTTCCTCTCTGGACGATGACACACTTTTCAACTTTCCGTTTAGAAAAAAAGGAAATTAAAAAAGACGCGTAAAAGGAGGCTCTTAGCTCACGATGTCGCGTGTTTTGTCGATGTGTCCCGGCCCTTCGCGCTCCGAATACTTTCTCTGTGTAACACGCCAGCTGCCACCTACACAATTCCCTCGGGAATTCATTAACGAAGATTAGCATTCCTTCTCTAGCTCCTACCGCCAATGTCGGATGCTGGAATAGCGAGGACACTTACTGCTCTGGCACCAGATGCTAACATCGTGAATCACTGAACTCTTTGCGTGAAGATGAGCAAATGAGATCTGACAATAAGAAGGAATTTACTCTTTTCTTTTCAGTGATAGTGAAAATGAAGCTCAATATTTGATCAAGACAGCCGATTCATTTACTTCTTACTCCTTTCCAAGTTGATTAGATTACATTTTCGCGGATTACATTTGATATTCAAGATTTCTATCATACTTTATAGCAAAAGAGATGATTATAGGAAAGAGATACATGATACATTCGCTATAATTCATAATACGTTAAACAGGGTTGGTCTCTTTGATTACGTCGTACCGAGCACGCGAAACTCTTATCAATCTCTGACTGACCGTTCGAACCCGACACATCTGTCGGGTCATCCCTGGAGCTTGAGAGTACACTTTGTCTGAGTCTAGCTGTTTCTACTACTGATTCTTACTGATCTTATCTGAATTTTCACTCATCAGCTTCTGAAATGACACGAATCTTCTACTCTTCTTCTCGGTCTTGTAAAGTCGGCAAGATAAGATGAGAGAAACGATCGAGTGTCGCTGCGAAACGACATTCCTGAATGTTGATACCGCTACTTAAACTCTTAAACAAAGAGTGAAGAGCACCACTTCAATGTGCGCATCAGGCTTTGCGGACGTGATGGCTCGATTGCCACTTTGTGGAGAAATTTATGGTTTTAGTGGAGAGTCTGGATATGAAGTGACATACAGAAAACTTTATGGGGCTTGTTGTATGAACGACTCTTATACTGTGCGATGCTACTGAAGAGAGTTTTGGATAGAGATTTATAATATAGGCTGCAGAACACGGAAATAATTTCAAGAGCAGTGGTTTGTGAGTTCAGTTATCACGAGTTCAGTTCATAATTGTACTACTCACAATTCGATGACACGTTTCATCGGAGATGCTTTCACATGGAGGTCGTCTGTCTCAAACTTCCAAGCTTGATGTGCCAAGTCGACTATTGATCCTTTGGCTATTGTATATCGTGTGTTGGAAGAGGCGCCTCTTACCGACATTAAATTCGAGCCTAGCCCATTTCACGGATAATTATATAAATTGGACATGAACTATGATTGGCGAACTCAAATGGGGGGTAATTTCGCGGCGCGTATATAACATCCTCGCGCCCTTCCCCTGGCCTATTTTGCGATTAAATATCGCTGGAAAATAGCTACCTACACATAATCATCAATGATTTGATTTACGATTAAGCGCGCCTCAAAACGGAGGTAATTGCCTGGCATCGTGAAAAATCAATTATTTAATGAACCGTTTATGCTTTTAAGTCGTCTCTTTACTATTAGGTTGCAATTAAATAAGTACAACATAAAAAGGTAATATTTTCTCACAGTATTTTATAGTTTGTTTAAAATATTTATACACTTGAAGTTGTACGATTATTGATGCAAATAAATGTGTACAGTGCCCTGCATAAATGCCTTCCCTGTGAAGTTGGGTGATTATACGTTTTTCAATGTGGAATCAAGTTATCACCTAACTTCACAGGGGAAGGCATTCATGCAGGCCACATGTAAAACGAGTCGAGTTGATATTAAATGAACCTTGGCCGTGATAAAGATGAGAAAATCGATCCCTTCATGCGTTGGTAAAAGACCTTATAATCCGTTTATGGTTTAGAAGCAGTAATAAGCAGTTGTACGGGTACGGGTTTGAAAATTAAAAGTCAGGAATTATGTATGGGGGCTGTGGTATCTCGGTCTCTTTCGCCGACACCGTGAAAAAGAGACATTTATCGATTTTATGGTTTCCTCAATGCTGGAAACGTTATTTAACACCGAGAGCGGCCTCGACCTCAAAATGCGAAAAAAAAGACGAAATATGTCGATGTGCGGGTACATGGATTGGTTTCAAGATCTGATCTCCAAATGAAAATAACCGTAACTGCAGTTCGGATAAATCACCTGTAACTTTTTCATATCTAAAATACAATTCATAAAAGCTTTTCTTTCTAATTAAGTTCATTACATTTATTACGTATATCGCATTTCAAAACGCATGTTTATAAACCTAACTAGAGGAAAGAGCTTTCATGAATTTTATTTTAGATACGAAAAAGTGACAGGTGACTTGTCCGAAATGCAGTTCAAATTTCTCACTTAATTTTTAATCTTTTCATTTGAGTAGTCACCTTGAAGATAAGAAGTTCTGTTAGCTCTTTCAGGAATCTATTCTTTTATCTTCTATTTTGTTTCTATCACTCTCGAAAGTCTCATAATTCTCTAAAATCTCCGGAAACTGCATGTAAGAATAATTTCCTCGACATTCCGTATTCTTGTCCTTATTCCAGGAGTAAACAACATTTCCGGTATTAGGTTGGAGCATTTTGCGTGCTAGAAGTCTGGATTTGTCCAAGCAGAGGAGAATTATGAAAATGAGAGATGTAGGTGGAGGAGGATTATAAAAATTCTTGAAATACACCGAGCGGTCCATTAAGCTCGGCGCCTGTTCCGCTTGAGAAGTGGCGTGGTACCGACGCTTCGAGTACCTCGAACATACCTTGAAGGTACTCGAGAAGTCGATGCACGCGCTCGTAGAAGAAGTGACGTTTATTTTTACGCTGACGCAGTCGACTAAAGTCGGTCGGACTCTTCTCTCTTCTCCTTGCTTTTTTTCTTCTTCTTCTCTTTCTCTATAGCTTTCTCTCTCTTTCTCATTCGTTCGCCTCCTCATTTCTCGGGGCTTGCGGTCCCTGGAACCTCATGGACCGGTGAATTTGCATAATCTCTCGTGGTGCATCCATCCGAGTTTGTACGTACGGACGTACGGAACGCGCCTATATCGTTGGGTGGACGTCAGTGCGACGCCCTCCCTCGAGGTTCAACCGGCAATTAAGACCGATAACTCTGTCCACGAGCCGATAAGCTTTTATTAGACTTTCAAATTGGTAATTGGCTGTCGAAGGGAAATCGGGATCGCCCGGGCGAATCCGCCAAATTTATTAACACTCTTCTACACCTCGATCGAGATTTTTCGATTACAGACTAAGATTCAATAAAGATAAAACCAATAGTCTTCTCCGTATATTTTAAGGTTTAAACGCTGATAAAAAAGGTTCTTTAACATTTTTATTCAATCTAGAAAATGCTAAGGACTTTAGCCAATTTTTCGCGCGACAGTGTAATGAATCAATTATGTACATTTTAAATAATTGAATTATATGCTTTGAACAATTGAGTCTTCTGAGTCTATTAGACTTGATTTAACACGAGAAAATGTACAGGATGTGAAAAAATGCGTGCTTTCAAAAATAGAAGTACATTTTGGTTCATGGCATGTAACTTCCGGGCTGCACCCCATTTTGTCTCTCGCTGCGAGGCGGATATTTCGATCAATTTGCCTGCCTCGCCGACGAGACTGTATATACTGCCGATACCTTGATACTTTTGCCTATAACATTTGAGCGAAAGCGTTGAGAGTGGAAGATAAAAGCCGATATACAAGGGTATCTCATGTCTCGGTGCAACCTTCCGTTTCTGGTGATGCTGCAGTTGCCTCATACTTCTCCTTGCATTGCCTTAAACAGAAAATCTCTCTTTAACGGGTGTCCCAAACCAAGTTTTTTACTTTCTCCATATGTACGTCTCAAAAAAAAAAAATGATAATGGAGGTAATTTTAGTTAAACGATTTGAAATCCCTCACATTAAAAAGAAAATGTGTTAATCTAAACGAGAATCAGTAAATTAAGTATGTATAGTGACATCAAATTTTGTATTATTATTTACATTATGGGCGTTTCTCTGCAGGTTTAAAATGTTATCACTTTTTTTTAATCTTATATATGATACAGTCATATAATTTTTTGTCCCAATTTAAAAATGCATTTTTTCATCTGATAAGATTTTTAAAATACACTTAACTTAATTTCCTTTGAATAAACATCAATGTTAACTTTTTCAACGTACAGGTTGTGAACAAATATTTACTTTGCGCGTTTGATCTTCCTGGAAAGAGTCGCGTAGTCCCAAAATGAAGCGTCTCGCGAAAAGCTTTTGCAAACACAAAAATTCATGAATACGTATATTAATGTATGTTAATCTATGTATGACGTTATCAGACTCGGACCAAATATCAGTTTGGAAGTTTGGAACACCTCGACAAAGAGCAGTAGACTCTGGATCAACTTTTCCTGCGAAATGCAGATATGAAAAGCCACCGTATTACCGTGAACCTACTCCATAGAATCGAATATTACACTCTTAATTTATTTGAAAACTTAAAGTTGAAAAAGGGAATTCAATTAACTTCTCTTGATGAATTGTAATTTTCATATGAAAAGTTAAAAAAAAAGCCAGATCCCTAGTGCGAAATCACATACGATCCAGCATTGGCCCAGAGTCGGCAAAATATTACCGAAGCTCGGCTGCTGTATCGCGCCAATGACGGAATGATAACTATGGCCTGCACTTGACAGCCAAGGCTTGGCTGCCATTGTCGGCCCAACACTGGCTACCGATACCAATATTGGTCCAGCAATGTGCCATTACTGGGCCAGACTTTGGCTGATCTTCGTAAAACATTATTTGCCGTAGTAAAAGTGACATTTGGCCCAATAATGTGCCGTTTCTGGACCAAACATCGGCGGTAGATCGACAAATTTAAATAGCCAATATAGGCAGCCAGTACTGGCACAGCACTGAGCCGATTAAAATGCCGATATTGGCCCAATAACATTAGCCGATCTTTGGCTGCCGAAATTGGACCAGGCTTGGGCCGTGTGTTCAGCTCCGGCAATTCGCACTAGGGATGTTTCATTTTGGATCATTTTCAATTTTCTTTTTTTGTAAATTTGACTTTGACGTATTAAATGAATTTCGACGAAATGTTTAAATAAAAAACTTTTCCAATGTGAATGTTTTCCAACATTTTATGGATTTTTGCAATCGTTGTTGATACAACTGTTTATCTCTCAAGCTTGCTATTGCATTGACAAAGATAATGAGTTTATGACTAATTTCAGTTCAGCCTTAAAAGGTATCATGACGGGGGTGATGTCGACTTTTCAATCCCTAGCTTAATTCAAACCTTAAAGCGTGCCACAATGGCCTTTCAGGTCGTAAAAGGGACGTGCTATACGATACATGGTTACTATATGTGCAGTATGCACTATCGAAAACGACATCGTACATAGAATACATAGATGCGTGGCACGTGTGTAGACTGCGTTAGTCGAAAAATGAAGTCAAGCACAGCTGTCGACTAAGGTCGCTTCTGTCGAGCAGCTGCTAAAGATCTGCCCACAATTGCTATTATTGCTCAGAGAACGCTTTTAATATCGAAATTATACATTTTTATATCAGAAAGATTTATATTTTCCAGATAGGATATATCGAAGTCATAATAAACACGATGTTCCATTTGTTTCTCAATTGTTCAAGGTCGTTGTGAAGCACTTATTAAAAAAGGAACTTGATTGTTTCCCCTTGACGTATTTCATAATGAAATTCCTAGCAAAGATTGTAAATTGTGAACGTAGAGTGAAGACATTCATTACACTCGTTATTTTCCTCACGTCTTGCGTCCTTCAAATTGTTACGTCTTCTTATCACGTTGATAGATTTGCGAAAAATCATTAGCACCCAAATGATATCTTCGGGGAATTGTAAACATTAATCATAATTATGCATCCTAGATTGTCAATAATTTTCTCGGTAAAGATAATATCGCGCATAATTAAATTCCGGCGAATTCGTGTCAAATTGTTTATATCTCTCTAAATCTGAATTAGTAAAAAGTCGGTCATTAATTTAGTTTAGTGAAAGTTTTTACTAATTATTAGTTGTATTTCACTATTTCATTTGGAATTTTTCAACTTTTCACTAGTTTTGCATGACTAACAAAAAATGACTAACAATTAGCAGAATTTTTCACTAAAGTAAATTAGTGACCGACTTTTCACTAATTCAGGTTTAGAGAGATTGTAGTTAAAATAAGATCACCATATTATGTAAATCAATTATTACACTGTTGAGAAAAAAACATATATAGCAATTTACTATAAGTTTAATAGAAGTAATTTGCATAAAGATTCAGTAAATATGTACAGGTAATATCCTAACTTATGAGAAAATGATAGTTTCCTGTAATTTTGTTCAATCTGTACAACATTAACAAGATCAATTTATGTAGAAGGTGAACTTATAATTATCTGATTTACTAAAATCTGATTATTATAATATTTAATAATTTTTCAAGAATGGGCTTTACTCTATACACGCAAAAAAAAATGGCTGAATTTATCATTTAAAATAGTCAGCATGCAATCTGAATGCATTTTTCCTGGAATTTAGTGAGTTTTACTATTTCAAATTGTAATTTTTGCTAAGAAAGTTGTAAACTCTGCTATTTTCGTTGCAAAAGTTACAATTTGAAATAGCAAAACTTACTAAATTCCAGGAGAAATGCATTCAGAGCGCATGTTGACTATTTTAAATGGTAAATTCAGGCCTTTCTTTTAATTTTCTTTTTTCCGTGTAGCCATAAAAAAAGGAATTATAAGGTCGTGCTACGAAGTTGACTGACGTAAAAGTCGAAAGTACACGCAAAAGGACGTCGCACGATATCGCATGCAATGTCCCTGGCATGTCCTGTCACAATTCTGCTCCAGGTAGACAGTATGAGGTCGACTTAATCCTAGAGATGTATAACGAGAATATTATCGGATACTAAAACGAGAATAATCTTGCATAGAACATTCCAGAAATGTCTACTTCGCTTTCAAACTGAAGATGTATTCTCGTTTAATGAACTCGTTCAATTTGATTTGAATCTCACATTGGGTAAAATTAAGGACTTTAAGAGATAATTAAATTGTCATAAATTCGAACCTAATATACTTAAATGGTCCCACTAAATGTGGGATAAAGTCAGTAGTGCTGCAATTAGTGATACATATGGATTTCGAAATGGCTTGAGATGAGAATCGTAATGTGACTTCTCTCAACCTCGAGGCGCCATCGATAGTAATTATACTTCTCTCTTGGTTTTTCCTTCGAAATAGCAAGGGGAACGAGGTAATTTCGCGTCGTGTGCACGATGAACAAAGGGACGCAAAGCGTAATGCGGAAGCAGCCTCGAGGCTTCACCATAGGTGGTGGATTGCGTATTATATACGCAGTTATTATTCGTATGGTGACAGGGTTTCTCATCATAAGTTTCTCATCACCCTGCATTTTCGAATTTGACTTTTTCTTAATAAAAAACTAAATTATACATTTCAGTACCGTTTGTGAAGTTATTTAAATAATTTAAGTGCAGAACATGTATATTTTCATCTCGATTTTCAATAATAGAATTGAAGACAGTATTTTTGATTCCAAAAAGACAATTGGCAAGAAAAGTAACTCTATCGAGATGAAGACCATAATCGTGTACCTGAGAAACACTGGTGTATGAAATTGCACACGTGCACGAACGTCTAGTTCCCCAAGTGTTACGTATTTGAACCATGAGAATGGAGGATAAGAAGATAAAAAGATGATAAGAAGAGAAAGGAGGAAGAAGGAAAGAAAGATATTATATGGGAAAAGGAGGAGAATGAAAGAAAGGTGGTTGATGAAAAGGAGGATGAGGAGGTGGAAAGTGAAGGAGGAAACAAGAGGGAGAGAAATGGAAACTGTAAATGTAACGAGAGGTATAAGAGACAATGCATATCGAGCGAGGGCACCCCCGATGAGGCAGAACTCTTGCTTTCCTGCCTCTCATTTTATTCTCTTCTCCCTCTTTCACCGCGCGTTTTCCAAGCCACCCTCTCGAGTATGAAAGTATGATACGATTGCCTCCACACGCTCCGTCGGAACTCAAAAGTGTCCTATCAGAGTCGTGGAATGCATTCAGGTGGTTAGACGTACTGTAAAGCTGTAGCAGAAGAACATATGTATTATGTATACATGTATTATAATACATCTCGTCCCCTCTTTAGTACTTTCCTTATCACTTATCAGTCTCAATAGAACCAATCCCATTACGCTGCAATTCTTACCCTTACCTTTACCATAATTACTAGTCTCTCATATTTTCATTTTATTTATGAACTGTTTCTTTTTCTGTTTCAGGTGAGTTCCAAACACGAGTTTAATTAATTGCATTGGGCTTCGTGGTGAGTATAGTTATTGGGTTAGAGAGATGGTTATCTCATGTCAGATTAATTTCTGCTACTCTTCCTCTATGTCCTTGTTTTTTCTCATTTTTCTCTTATTGTCCACGCTTTTCTCGATTCGCCTCCATACATTTTATGACATAACACTCAACTCGAGAAACAAGGGGCGTTGACTTTTCTTCGTAATAATGGTATATTCTCGCAACAGCGGTTCAAAGGCAAATGATCGTGTAGGAGTCAAGGAGCAAGTGCACACACACACCTTTAAGAGTTGAGTAGTCTCCACCGAAGAACAAAAGATTTCAACGGCAAACTCGCCTTCTCAATGAGTAGCTGCATTTTTCTCCACCGGTTTACACTTCTTTTCGAAACTCATCGTGCAACAAGGAAACTTGAGAGGATGCAATGAACATTGAACATCTTACTTCAAGTCTTAACGATTGATTTTAACTCCTCGATGAAACTTTGTCCTGAATTCGTACAGAGAGTAGAACATTTTTAGCCTTAAATGATTTAAAGGTATTTTATAATCGCGTGAAAATGGCACAGGGATAATTGCATTTCTGTGCTATGAATAGTACGAAACGAGGCGTTTAGTTATATGCGTACGGCCTTCCTCAATAATGAAAATATATTATTCCTTCGATTAAATCATCTCTTGCGAAACGTTAACGTATAGTCAACTTTTATCAATGAGTCTCCTTCGTACCCCTTCCAGGTTAACTTTCAGCGCCATTCATTCCTAACGTTGTCGACACAAGTCAAAGCTCTGGAATCCGCAATATCCTACGTGTGCATTCCTTCTATTTTTTTTATTTGAAATTCTATCTAGTGATAAAAATCTGCTGTAAAAATTTAAGATTTCTTCGGCTTTTTCGTATAGGAAAGAGTTTTGATTCATTCATTTAAATTCCTGAAATCTTGACGATTTTTTGACCTTTCACTTCTGTTTTAAATTAATGCTTATATGTTTTACAATATTTATTTCAAAAATATAAACTCTAAACTTATATTAATTTACATTTCAATATTTTCAAGATATTTTACCCAACATAAAATAACCATTAATCTTTCTTTAGAATATGAATACAGAGAATCTTGAGAGTAGTAAGAGAAACTCGTAAATGTAAAACTATTGTGTGATTGTAAGAGTCGTAGAACACGTGTTATATACTCCTTTCCGGCATTTTATAGGTGACGACAGGATTTATGAGAATTGTTGTAAAGCCGACGGTTTCATTTTCCTGTAGTTACCGCGTCAATTTTTTCCAGGGAAAAGAAAAATACCATTGCAAAAGATATTGAGTCAGCCTTAGCAAAATTTAATCGGCACTTATATACACGTATAGTTATATATATTCTTTGCAAAATCTGCGAAATTGCAGCAATTAATTGAACATGTTGTTCAACATCCGTCTGTGTAGGTGAACTCTGAATATATTGATGTGTGTCGATAATTTGATCGATAGACATGATAGACGTGTCTTATGAAAGACCTTGCGTGATATATCAATGAAGCTCGTACTCCAGGACTTTCTTTAGTTTTCACCATATGATTTCCATGAACTCGACGAACTCCAATTCATAGAGCATGGTTTTTGAATCCTACGCGGGTCCAGGGGCGGCCCACGCTTATCATGAACCCGTTCACCCACCTTCGTCCTCGTCTCGTTCCCGGGCGTCCCTTTGCATTCACCACTACCACCACTTTCAACGACATTAACGACTTTGCCATACCTGCACTGGCTGGAAACTTTGCCAAGACATTTCTGACAGTCTTGTCCAGCCACCAGTTTCATTTTGTCCGGCGCCTTACGCAGTTTTTATCTGCGAATTATCCGAGTTTCTCATGGTCGAAGAGAATGAGGACTTTCGTTCGCCATTCCCCGTAACCAATCAGAATCTCGTGTGCAATTTTGTCTTTCAATATATTTTAGTGATTTTACATGTATTTTCACTCAGTGACTTTAAGAGGTGATTTTAGGCACATTTGTCAGTTCAAAACATAGAATTTTGCTTGTTATTCTAATTGTAAGAATAGAGGAGGTATATGGTGTGATTAGTGTGGCATATATTATCATGATGGAGGAGAAGGGGATTCTTCATCCTTCATCCTTCAAACTTTCCAAGTTCACATTTTTCATTTATTTTTATTTTAACCAATTGCCTTCGAACTTTAAATTTATTTTTTGAATTTGTTTTCTTTGATTGATTGATTTGTTAACTTCAGTTTTTAAAAATACTTTTCTATGCACGTACAATTTTTCAGTAGTCAATCCCTCTCATGTTTAGGCGAATAAAACAAACAGTTTCCTTTTTAAGTTACAGGCTTTTACTTTTATTAAGCACGGTTATTACTCGTTATGAAATTTTCATACCAATCTTACTCTTTATTGCAACGTCAAATATCATAAAATTGTGATAGAAATTAGCTGAAAATTTAATAGATCGTATAAATATCTCATGAAATTAATAAGAAGTAGATATGGAACATTAAAAATTATCAGAGCCGGTGAAGTTGCTGCTTGAATGCTAGTCGATAAATTAAAACAGAAATACGTTATTTCTGCCTTCTGCCCGATAAAACAGCCATAAATGTTCAAATATTGAACTAGATCATATTTATATGGTAATACACATAAACGTGTCACATTCGTCATAATTCGATTGTAAATTGTAGTAGACAAGTTTATTATTGCAGAATTTCATGAAATGCGTTTTGAATGTTATGTAATATGAAAAAAGTTTCCACCATTTATGAAATCTTTTTATAAAAGTAAAAAGAAATCATTTTATTAAGTGACTAGTATTATGTGAAAGTTTTGTTTGAGTCAAATGTTTTTTAAATTTACTTATAATCGGACTAATCTACTCAAATTTCATGAAAGATTTCGTAATTTATTTGATTCGTTACAAGTGACTTTAATTAGTTCAGTTGCTTCTACTTGCATTTCAGGTTTTTATCGTCAAATCTGTTAAACATGATTATATAATCCATTAGTGGTGATGTGAACTTTGAATATTAAGAATTGCAAAAAAAAAATGTTTTTGAACCTTTAAATGTAAGAGTAGAGAATTATTTTAGGTACTTTAATTATAACTTCATATCCCTTTATATTATTATTGTATTTATCTATTTAAAACAAGGCAAAAATTCTTAACTAGAACTGAGAATTGTGTCTGCTTTTCAGAAATAGATTAAATCACTTTTCCTTGAATTTGTACGTATAGACTGAAAGTGGAAAGATACCGAAGATCGGAGTGTGCGGCGTATTGATCAAAAATTCAGTAAAAAGTTCTGCTGGGGGATTAAGAGCAGTGCGTTTCGTGATAACGATGTGGTACGCGGATCGATAAGATACAGGGTTCATTCTCGCTTGTCCCCATAGATATAAAGGCTGGGAATCGGTGCATCGTTTACCATCGCGTATTCACGACGTTTTATCGACACATCGACAGCCTTACGCCTTATATCACTGACTGGATTCTAGAACCACATCGACGTCACGTGCGTCACTCTAAAATGGAATGACACACATTTTCAAATATTAGACTTGATCCAGAAGTGTGAAAGATTCACTTCAGATTGCAAGGATAATTTAAACGCCACACGACCTAATGAATGTCCAGGAAATCGATGCAAGAGTTGAGGGGGAAATACAAAAGAGACTTTATCTCATACGAAATGAAAACTATTAAGGTTATTGGTCACGAAATCCCTTTGGTTGAGTTGCACGGATAACATTATAGAATCAACATACACAAACGTTCTGAAAGAACATCAAATTCATAGCTACAAGCACTCAGATAACAACGTTATCGAAATCTATAAGGGGGAGGTGCTACGTCCATGAGATTAAAATTATCATTAAAATCAAGACACACAGCCCACACTAAAGTCAATTTTCATTTAAAGAATCTTTTTATGCCATTCTTGGAAGATACTAAATTAAATCCCACTTCATTGAAAAAAAAAGTACAATCGTTGGATCAAGAGACATTTGCTTTACATTAAAGTTAACAGCATGAAGTCATGCCAATAAGGAGACATCTCGGGTCTAATTCAATACCTCTAAAAAAGAAGACACGAAATAAAAGAAAGGACATTTTTTACTGAACTTTGAGATCGCTAATTTAAAGAAGTATATGAAGATAATATGTGAAATTTAAAGAGGGTATAGGAGGGTATATTTAATCTCATCTATCCTTAAGGAAGTGTGCAGGGGAACTTGACATATAAATACATAACAAAAATGTTACCCGGGGTAATAAGGAACACATTAGTCAACTTTAGTGGTGACCAATGACCTTAACGAAGGTAGTGAAACTCGTATGTGGTAAAGCTTGATTAAATTTGTTTTTAAAGACGAGATACTCTGACAAGCGGATACGCTAACGTCGTGACACTCCCTCAGTGTTACAGTCGTGTCTTGACTCCTTTTTGCCTGAGCGAGATCGATCGATCGATCAGCCGTGATCCACGAAGAAGCAGGGAAGCAGCAGGAGCAGCAGCATAGCAGCAACCATCGAGCACACTGTCCTCTTGTACGATGGCTATCACAGCCGTGCCCAGCTGCTTGGGGCCCCCGCCTCTCCCACCAGGGAAACGTTTTCTGCAGAGGTCTGCAAAAAAAATGTCCTCGACCTATCATAGCTTCCGCGATCCTGCCGTTGAGGCCTGGATGCCCAGCGGGATCCAGCAGCCCGATCAACGAAGTAAGGCACACTCGCGAGATCAAACCAGGACGACGAGAGTGACCACCAATCTCTACAGAAGTTGCTCAGAGGGGCACTTGAACTCGAAAAAAACGGCGATGCTCGCGTCCACGCCTCTCGATAAGTGCATCAAGGCGATTTACGGCAGCTGGAGAAATCTCATGCAACGTAAGTCGCTCCTGGAACTCGATTCGATGTACATATATATATTGAGGCAGCAGCTCCTGCATTTGTTACAACTTATCTGGGCTAAATTAAATCGTTGCTTGTTTCAAATGATATGATATTAAATTACACACTTTCAAGTGATTTCGTAGTAAATTATACATATTTAATAAATAATGAAGACTGAATATAGGAAAATGATTCTACCACTGAGCATATATCGCGGTTAATGTAGATTGACACATCCGGCTCGATGGACCAAAGGACTATCTGTATCACTTATTAAATCGTTCAAAAATACTCTCTTTCCAAAACTCTCCATGAGTATTAAAATTCAGTCCGAATCTTAAAGCGGAACTTATATCTGTATATTTATATAAAGAATGTGCTTTAGTGCAAATCGTTCATATATTCTCCTTGAAAAGAATTTTACTTGAAGAGCTCTTATCGCATATCGCCGAGGTTATAAATCTTTTATAGTTAAATGAACATCATTAACAACCGATTTGCGTTTGTACCATTTTACTGTACTCGCGTTATACGCTGGAAGAGAACTTAAAATATAAAATCCTTTCAGTAAAAATCCTTTTTAAGTAAATCCAGGTAAAACTGAGCATGAACTTCGAGAGAAACTTTATTCTATTAAAAAGTAAAAGTTAATTCAAATTAAAAGTTAAAACTCAAGCCTCAATCTAAGCGAATTCTTTTCATTTATCTCTTTAATTTAGCGCGAGAAGAGTTCTGCAATTTTAAATTTGAAGTACTTTATGCGTTTATCACTTAAATGTCAGAAGTGGAAAAGCATACATAAATTTCAACTTGATCCCAGATGCAATTTTTAATATTATTATCTTTTAATTTTATATTATTATACTTAAAAGAAGATTTTCAAACTAAAAACACAGCGATTTTTTTCTATTAATAAGGCCACTAGAATGAATGGTCAGACCTTTTATCCGTCGAGTAGAATCGGTCGATCATGGACCAGGTAAACGAGTTCGATATATATGGCATTTATCAAGTACCCTGCTGTGTACGCCTGCTGGATGCGGTTGCTGTTACTCGATAAGGCATTTTCTCCATAAGTACTCTCAAACCATGCCTTACTACTTATTTGCGCTAACGATCTTCAGATTAAGAAAATAAATTTTTTTCCTTTAGCGGCCGATTTTAATGTAAATTTGAATCCAGTTATAATCTTTACTAATTTCAATTAGTGACTCAATTCTAGCTATAAATCAATTATATATTACTGATCATCAACCAAAAATTACTGATTTATAGCTAGAATTGAGTCACTAATTAAATTAATAAAAATTATAACTGATTCAAGTTTAGAGAGTAGGTGTGTCTTCATAATTTTAGAGCATGCTACACTTGTTTGTTGCCTGCCATATGATGATTTTTTTCAATAGAATTTAGAATTTTATATTCATTAAGCAATTGTCATTAGTCACAAAACAATAAATATAACTTGGCCGCTTAAAAACACTTTTGATAAAGAGACCATGCTGATATGAATAGATACGCAATGAAAATTCATTCATTCGATAAGAATCAAATAAAGTGATAATTAATTATCTAATAATGATCATATCGCTCTATTTGTCTGCAAATAAAGATCAATCAAAGCTTGGAGTATAACAGAGTAGATATGAATGCTGTAGAATGTTTATGAAACAGTCTGCTGAAAATATGTACCACGTCCTGAGATGCTTGGCCTTTAATTATCGTCTTTTTTTTTTTAAACCGAGATACAATTCTATTTTATCTAAAAATATTGTTGCAACTTAAAATAAAAAAATGCATTGCAAGTTTCTTGCATACAGAATTATTTTCAATGTAAGTGAATCGACATTTTAACCCTGTTTCTAGTTTAAAATGCAATCAATACAAAAATTCCTTCATTCGAACGTTCAGAACTTCAACCGCATACACAATCTAAAGGATACAATCTATACAAGTCTAGCCAATTGAAAAAATCCCAATCTTGAAACAATCTTTTCAATCTTTTCTTCAACATGCAAGGCACATATATGTATGTATTAGTTTATTTAGATACGCATATTTACACCACCCGCGAATTTACAACTCTCAAGGGACTCGCCTTGCACCTTTACGGACCTTTCTTGGTACTATATTGGTAGTATATATTGAAGCTAGTCTCGATTCCCGGGAACGAAGAACCCGTTTACGGCTCGACATGAGAATTTTATCGTGTTGCCATAAACCACCTTAGCAAAGGAAAGATTTTGCGACGACGAAGAGCCCCTGAAATGTAGATTTGAGAACGTTAAGATGATCGTTGATGAAATAGAACAACCGCTCCCTTTTTTCTTTCTCCAACCTGAGGGTAATTAAGGTTATCGTTGACAGGCGATGTAAATCGTTTCTCATACACGTAATGCTCTGACCTCTTGCAACGAGCACAAATACATGTCCAATGTCCGCATCCGAGTCGATTTGCACATGGACTTCCACTTGGATGCACGAACAAAGATCTCTAACAAAGAGTCGATGATTAGTCACATTTCTTACTTCTCTGAAAAATATGTCTCGTAATGTGTCATATTTCTACCGACACTCTATGCTGTGAAAGATTTTTGCAAATAATTATAACAAGCACTTGGAAAAATGGTTTGAACCGTTTAATATCATAGAAGAAGCATAACTGTCGATGGCAATATAGATGTTAATATAATCAGATACTTAATCGTAATATCTTAGATCACCATCCCATAGTTAATAGTTTCCAAGATATTAAACGGTACAATTTTTCTCATTGTCCATGTAGAAATACAAACTCAGCAAAGTGACCAGTGACAGTTCTATTTTAGAATAGTTCGTCCATGAAATCACTTGTCCTTGAAATTGAAGAGGATCCTTGAGTCTTAAAGGAGCCCGTCAATACTCAATACCTCAAAATAGTGCTGTTTATTGCCACTGAGAGGGTCTTCTATCACGGAACTCGAAAGCACCTTTTTTGGTAGTCTCAAGTAACAGAATTTGCTGTTGCTCAACAAAGAATGAAAAGGAAAGGAGCGTTAGGTCTAAGAAAGAAGAAATGAACGGAGGCTGAGCCTCAAGGTCTCTGTAGTTGGACTTTCTCTTCTTATTACTTCAGATTTTTTTAGACTTTAGAGATTTGCAAATATATGAATTTACTGTACAATTAATTTTATTCTGCAATTTTTAATAATCTTTTACTTTTTTTTTTCTTGTTGCAGGTAAGTTTTCGATACTGCAGTACTCTCTTTGATCTCTAAACTCTCATGACTGAAAAGTTCTGAATATTCAAATGAACGAATTTTTATATTGATTGTATTTTAAACTAGAAATAGTTTTAAAATATTGATTCATTTGCATTGAAAATAATTATGTATGAAAGAAACTCGTAATATGTCTATTGTTATTTTTGGTTGGAACAATATTTCTGGATAAAATAGAATTGGGAACAAATATTTCGTTCATTTGAACGTTCAAAACTTCTGGTACATAAACTCTCACCAATGTGGTAAGAACTCGAAGTAAACAATGTCAACCAACTAATTTTGCAAGGAAACAGTAGCATTTTAGTGATATTTTTCCGTTGCTCCAATGCTTTTCAAGAGTTGAATATGTAATTCTTAACCAATTCTTCCGAGAAACGTTAATTTACCATTTTTGTCGAGCATGCCAATGCGAATCTGTGTCGTGTATCTTTGTTGCGTGATGATAAGTCAATTGATATTCACAAGATGTACTTTATAGTGTCTAAGTACGTGCACGAAGCTACTGGGTCTTGAGAAATGGTGCGTGAATCAATGTATCTAACGCGTATTCAGTACACAGAAGCTGAAAGTCGAGTTACAGTGCAAAAATGTCTCTTCCAGAATCCAGACCTTTCAGATAAGTCAGTTGGGCAAAGTAGATTCTAATTCAAGCTCAAGATAGTTTGTATTATATATACATAATACAGATAAAAGTAAACTGGATAATTTTTACTAACAATCTTGACACCTAAATCTCTGATACTAATCTGCTTTTTAATAACCAGAAAAATCAAAACGAATGCATATGTTTCTAAGTACAGATCTAAATAATGTATGGAATATGAGCGGTGGCGTGTTTTATGGTTCAAAACCCGTAAGAATAAATTCTGAACATTAACTCGTGATACTCGTGTGAATGCAAAAGACTGAAATTGCATACTAAGCAGAGAAATCATAATGTCGCAGTAAATAACGTTATCGTCGTATTCTCTATATCTTTGCGACAGATGAAAGCCATATGTTAAATTCTCTTATCATCTTGATAAATGATATTTGTCCGCTAAAGTCAAGGTCATTTCCGTCGAAATTACTTGCGAAGAACTCTTTAGGAAGCGATTATTAATATCGTAATTAATATTGAGACTTTCATTAAACGCCCACGTCTACATACTGCTAATTAATGAGATTATTATTTTAATTATTTGATGCTATAGAGAGTTTCAAGTTCAAGGTTTTTTTATCATCTGAACGAGCGTTCCAGGTTTTAATACGTATAAATTTGAAAATTTTCTATTGAGGCATTTTGAGAGTTGATATAATGTTTCTAACATTAATTTTTTTTCGCTTCCCTTTAAATCTCTCGAAATCTCACAAAGCACATTGTTCCAAATTCACTGATTTTAATAGTACCTGGTTTATGATTTTCACAAGTGCTCGGATAATGATTAGTTTCTTCATTTTGAAAGTAGACGTTGAAGAAATTTGACTTTAAAAATGATGTCTATCCTATGAATGATTCGTTTAATTAACATAAATGAAACGATTGCTAGCCTCAAAAGGCAGATCACTTCGTTTAATAATTCCGTTAGGGCAGTAGGCTAACTAGAGTGTTATGAGCATAGACTGCCTGACCTTGTTTTTGTACTTTAATTGCCGTCTCTCGTAAGACCCATGTGCTCGCAGCAGTGTTTAAAAGTATGCATTTAAAGTGTATTCACATGCACGTAACTGCAACATACGTATTAAAACTATTACATTGGTACGTTAACCGGGTAGTTATTATTGTTATTATAGTTGCTATTAAAAGAAACTTGCGTAAGGCGATCCTGTGGCGCCACGTTGACCAATCGAGTAATAATCAGTTATCGTTTGAAAAGGTCCTGGTTCTCGATCGATTCTGACGCCTTTTTCCCACCCCTTGTCACTCGTAGGCGAGGAAATACATTCGAGAAAAGAAAAAATCAACAACCTGTTGATTCGAGAAAGGTGCGATGCGTGAATGTGTGTGCAGAATGTGTGAAAGTAGTTTAGTGCGTAAGAAAAAAGTTGGATCCTTAACTTCAGAGGAAATTACTTTGGAGTCTTCTTTAGCGGCCAGTTTAGGGGTGAATAAGTGCCCAAAAGCTGGAAGGCGAAAAGTTTCACTGAAATTGAAAATTGTGCATCGACGTTCAGTTACATTATTTACAAAACGTTTTTCTTATTAACTGATTTTTTCTTTTTCTTATTTTTTCCCCGGTATATGTTACTAAAAGTTACTCCATATATTTATTTGTTGAATGTTACATATATATTGCAGATTTAATTACAAATTAATTAAGAGAGGCACAAAATGTTTAAAGCGCAATGTCGGCCTTCATAAAAACTTGATCAAGTCAGATAAAACTACTTTTTATCTCAGTTCTCAATAAAAAGATAAGACATTAATCTTCTCTTTGATTCTTGTTTTATTTTTACAGAGCGTGCTCACATGCATATGTTCTATTTAATTGTAAGTTAAGCTAAACAGTAAGCACGCGTACGTAATTATGGACCTTGGGTGTGTTTGAGGTCGTTTCAAACGCCTCGAAGCTTACGCAGAAACTTTTATGGTTCAAAACGAATGGTCGCCTGTTTTATTAGCGTAATAAGTATTTATGCTGAAAGAACTTTTTCTTCCTTCTTAGAAGATGAATATTAAAAAGATTATGAAGTATAATTGTTATAAATATTATGAGTTTTTGGCATGAGTAATAAAATAAGTTCTCATACGACTTTAAAAAAGAATTTTTAGTTGGAAACATATTGTTAACGTTAAATTTCAGCTACTGGGACTAAAGTTTCACAAAATTTTGGCTACGGTCTCTTACAGTGTTGTAAATAAATACTATAAGCTTTGCTACGATGAAAATATAAAAATATTTGACAATTATTAGTTCGTAAATATCAGAATTTTTCTCGATGCAATTTGTTCTGTTGGACGCAGAAGGCTGCAACACATAGCGATTCTTTTTACAGCTTTCCATATATGAATACTTATGTTCGCTAAATCTGAGTTATGTCACGGCCTCGCGGTGCGTAACTTGCGAGTTTCGCAGAAGTACTTTAGAAATCTTTGGCCTTATCGTTTTTCGTCTTTATTGGCTTATGTGCCTGTGTGCATGAACGATAAAGAGTCGCATTTACAACACGGAAGAATTCTCTTGTACTTTGAGAATATTTTTCTCATAACCTTGTTAGTACACGAGACATGGATGATGATTTTATGGACAATTGGACAAGTGTCCTCATGAAATTCCTCTCGAAGAAGTACTTTGACCAGTGACTATTTACTATAATTGAGGATCTCCTTATGATCTTTGTGGTTTTCCTTCATTTGCGCAACCAATTGAGACTCTCTGTTGACTTTGACTCTTATAGTCTAATGTTAGGTTATTTACATCACTAGTTTTCGCTATTCTGACCTTCTTCTCCATCTCCTTAAGTCACAAGTCAATGACTAATGTGATAATAACCTAACATTAGTATTAAATCTTTAAATGGAAATCACAACACATTATATTTAAAGATAATCTTATCGACATCGCTGCCTAACTTCGGTTATTGAACCAGAAACCTTTAACAATTTCATTCCATACCAATTTGAAGCATAACATACGTTCAATGAATGTCTGTAGAATTTCAACCCTAATTCTAAATTTCCTGCAGATGCATTTAAACTGGAGAGATAATGCACACACGCCTCCAAATCCAGAAGAGGCTTAATGTCGGGATAAAGGAAGTTTGGATCTCGGGAGAAGGAAAAGATTTCCAGGGCTGCTTGACTATCTATCTAGCAACCGGAAACAGATCCGTTCTGCGTTCTGCATTTAGACGCAGCACTTAAGAGCACCCTTTTCAATAATGGAACACGTGCTCCTGCTTTTTTACATTTGTACAACATAAACGTGTCAGCGTGATATGTGTCTGTCTTTGCCCTGTCAAAAGACTAAAATGCTAGTACACCTAGAGTGAGTTACCGATTTGAATAAATAGCAATGGAAAAGAAGCAGTTTTTAAATATAAAATTACGTGCGGATAAAAATTAAGGGAAGAAATTTCAGCTTGGAAATACGAGTCAACTAAGGGCAGTTTCCAGGTGAAACATACTAAGGCAGGTGAAGCTGAACACCCTGCCTTCTCCCACATCCTCCCCTTTGGCCTTTTCTATACGTTTTGAGGATCTCAATGAACTTAATTGTGCGCTGACCCTTGATAATTTTTCAATAATAACACATACCTTCCACACAATTGAATACAAATTTGGAAACAGCCGTACGACTTGAATTTTTCATGATAAAGTATCCTCTACATATTCATCATTGAATTAGGCGCTTTAAAGAAAAATCATCCCAATGTTTTCATTATTTGAATACGGAGAAAGGCAAATCTTGAATGCTTCATCTTTTATTAAGTTTCAGCAGATGTTCAGTCAATTAAAAATGTGTGTTGCAATTATTATAGTATTAAAGTGTCGGATAGAGTCGAATATATCTCGTTCCACGACCCGCTGACTTAATTGTACTTCAGATTCGATAAAAAGGTATTTTAAAATTTGAAATGCAATTTAAAAAGCCTGCTTTAGATCTCAATTAAAAGAATCAAGATTTATTTATACGGTGATATAGCAAGTCATTAAGACCCTCAATTCATAATAACCAGTATACGTAAGGTTGAATAAACCTTGCTTTGGTAGCGTATCCTTCAGAAGATCATAAATCTGTCCGCTCTAATTGTCAATTTCTGCAGCCGAATAAACAGCATGTCTGTTTTTACAAGTCTCGGATGGGATTAGAACGGTGGGTTCTGGGCACGGAAGTGCACCGTGTTTGACCGTCTCTATTTTGTTAGGAATCAACTTTTCCAGTTGAAGAAACTGGTTCGTTTTAAATTTAAACTCGTCCTACGCCATTGAGAACCTGTTTCTTCTCCAGGCAGCAGCATTTTGACGTGAAGAACATGGATGCGTGGATCCCAGTTCTCCTCCCTCGACCCTCATCTTCGATGCATAGTCGTAACTAAAGATTTTACTTGTGATGTCTCTAAAATTGTTATTTCCAACAGTTTTATTTAACACGATGAAATCGGATTTGAGAAAGAACTTAGGCCGATTTGGTTAGGCTGTGGGATGATCCGCTCGAAAATTTACAAGTTGAATGGGACAACACGTGTATTAGGCCCACGCACGCTGAAAGTCAGTCCTTTCTTTAGCCAGTAATAAAAAGACTGAATGATAAGCGAGTCTCAAAAACGAAATTAATGGTTTTTCATTGTTCATTGTTATCTGTAACGTCTGTAACTATAATGATAATTATGTGCATAACAGAAAATGATTAGAAACCCTGCTGAACATTTCTTTAAGATCTTTAATCACTCATGAAATTTGGTGCACATTTGCTCATGAAATTTTTTCAATTTTCTCTCAAATCTTTTAGAAACCCAGTGGGCACAAAATTGAAGCACATTTACGAATTTTACGTTTGCAATAATGAATATTTTTCACAAAAAAACTAGGCGATTTACATCTCTCTGTACAAAACAGAGGTAAATGGCCTAGTTTTAGCAAAAAATATTTATTATTCTGAGAAAATTTACAGATGATAATAGTAATAAAATCGACAAAGAATTAAAAATAGCTTTAATAATTATTATAGTATTTCTAGAATGTTTATTCTATCTATAGAGTTGTTGCTTTACGATTTATCAATTTTACGTTATTATGCTTACTTATTAATTAATGTTACTTTATTCAAATGTTTTACGACTGCACCTAAACATAAAATTTCAAATATTCTAAAAGCAGCTAAAAATTTATTAAGAATGTTCAACCCAATGGCCTAAGTAATCTATAACATGTTCCATGTTGGATATTATACATATATAGACATAAAAAGAAGAAAAATATTTAACTGAATTTTGTTTATATATTGTTTATAAAAGAAAGCATTATTAAGCGATATTGGCATGTTTCCTGGCTTTGCCGTGTGTGATGCAGATAATAGATTTTACAATTTTTTACGTAAATTTGTTTTAAGAAATTTCAAAACCTAATTATTTACTTATATTTTATAACTAGATTCATGTAACTACCTTATAACTATTTTAAATTGTAATGTATATTTGAAAATCGAAAATTCTCATATATAAATACTAAATTTGCTCTTATGATAATTACCACATGACTTTAAGAATGAAAAGTCAGGGAATTTTAAAAATGAAGTTTAGTATCACCCTGAGAATGTTACTATATATTGAATTATTGACTTTCTGATGTTAAATGGCCAAGTTGATGATTCTAAAAACAATCAAAGTACTTAGGATTTATGCATTAGATTAAAGGTTGTATTTCTTGTTGTTATCAGTGAAAGTTTGCGTGTGAATAGGAAAGATTTGCTAATTTTTGTTAATTTGATATTTTGCAGTTGGCGGTATGAGCCGGCCGTCGAAAGCTGTGACCCAGGTGAAGAAAGTAGCACCACCGGCCGTCCCTGACGTATTCCGGCATTCCGGCTCGTCCTTCGGTTCGGCAGGATACGCTAGCAGTGAAGATGGATGTTTCTTGTCGAGTGGTACCGGAGGCGGAGGCGCTGGCGACGACGGTTCCTACGGGATGCCGTCCGGGAAGAGTCCGGGGCCGATTTTCACTCACCCTGGTTTCGCTTTCCCTCCGATCGTCGGCAAATACGCCCACGCCGAGGATCAAGGTACGTACGATCACTTACAGTTAGAAATTCGCATGCGGTCAATGAGAAACTGGTTTCTTCCAGACAGTCGGAACCACATAATCGCTTTTTTAAATATGCATTTACAGGGATAAAACCATTTTTAAAGTGTTGAGCTACATGTTTTTTCATAAGTTAATTATTATTACAGTAAAACTTACTTTTAAAGAGAATTTAACTTTTGGAACTCTTTCGAAATAAACAATAAATCTCGAAAGCTGATTGAAGGAATGTTTTTATATTTTTAATACTTCAAAGCTTAGGCGGAAGTAAGAGTTTCCAATGAGTGAAAAGAATTACCAATTATTATTTGTGAAAGTTTATTTATTAAAAAAGGGGTCTTCAAAAGTCACATACAGTCTTCATTTTCAATGATCATCCATTTATATGCAAAATTTTAGCGCGTTCTATAATAATTTAAAAGTTTAGGTCCATTGCTACGTAATGGAAACCTGTTGAGGTAAACGTCATAAATCCAATATGAAAGAACATATTTCGTTTGTTTAATCTTGAAGTGTTAATAAATTATTCTCAAATAAACTAAAATTGCATAAATAGAAAATTTATTCTGAACGTATTCATTTTCTAATATTTTACATCTTCAATGTCTCTACGTATGAGTTTTAATATTTTTTTTATAATTACATTTGATTTCTGAGAAAGATATGAATTTACAAAAGATGAGGAAACTGATCACTTTTATAAGCAAGGATAATCATCGACCTCTTTTAATGTTGTTTACGATTAATTTGTGCTCTAGTATTTGATTCTACGTGCAAACACTATCAATGAATACTTATCTACAAGATTGTTAGATTGCACAGACTCTCCATATTATCGATCTAAAATATCTCTTGGATAAAAATTGGATCTATACGTAGATAAATCGAAGATACTCGTCTTAACCCACTTCATTGAGAATTCTTTTAGAACTTTAGAATTCTTTTCATTTAAAATATTACATTTTTTTTTGCATAATCAAGTAATTTCCGCATTTAACGTCCTGTGGTTGAAGATAAGGGCAAACTAATTGCGTGAATACTACTTAATTATATATTCATGATAATAAGCGAAACGTCATTGTATATCTAACGACAAGTTTTCTACTTTGTAGGTATCGACATGACACAAAGCCCCGGAAGAGATAGTCCTGGGAGTTCAGGTTCAGGATCGGGTTCGAGGCATTCGACAGCATCGCTTGATTCTGGAAGAGCTTCCGGTTATCATTTAGGTCCGAGAGGACATGGTACCCTCACATCGTCACCTAGGTGCTCTATTAGTTCCCTTGGCAGTCATCCCGACAGGCCTGGCGATCTCGATGTCGTTCATGCCTGGTTGACCGAATTGCAATTTGAAGAGTACTTTCCTTTATTTGCTTCAGCTGGTTACGATCTCGCTACTATAACCAGAATGACTCCCGAGGATCTCACAGCAATAGGTCAGCATCATTTTCCAGAAATGGAAATATTATTGCAAATACAGAATTCATAGTCTTCTCTCTAAAATTCAGTGAATTGAAAATTATCTCTTGAAATTGAAAATTATCTCTTGCTATCTAACGCCCTGAACATAAATTATTGTTTGTAGGTATTAAGAAGCCAAACCATAGGAAACGACTGAAGGCGGAAATAGATAATTTAAATATAGGAGATGGGTTGCCAGAGCACATTCCGGGATCGCTGGAAGAATGGCTCAGGTTATTGAGACTCGAGGAATACCTAGGAGCTCTTCATCAACAGGGTATGCGCTCGGTGGAGGATGTAACGACTCTCACGTGGGAGGACCTTGAGGACATCGGAATCGTTCGACTTGGTCATCAGAAAAAGCTACTGTTAGCCATTAAACGAGTTAAAGATATTCGTGCCGGAAAGCGCATTCAACCACTGGATTTGGCTCGTCTTCCCCCACATCCAGGACAAACGCAGGTAACTAACATGCTTAAAATATTCATCAAGCCCAAGAATGAATTTCTTAACTCTTCAAACTTGGAAATTCATGAATTCCCATCGAACTTCAGAACCTTTAATCATGGATTGAATTTTTCAGGATGTAGTAATTCAACGAGGTGGTCCCGATTTACCATCACCGGATGAGGACTGCTCGTCGCCGGTACTTAGATCTTTCCAAAGAGCCGGTAACGAAAACACTTCCAGTGCTACGTGGAGGAGCATGTACGGCGCAATACCAACTGGGCTAGATTATAATACCGTAGGGCGAGGGAATCCAAGAGGAAAGTCTCTAGAAAGTTTGGAAGATGCTCCCGTTACTTATCCACCATCGCCTGCACCGGTGTCGCATCCTCAAACCGTAGATTGGAGGCCGCGTAGTTATGAAGACGGTGACTTAACTCCGACCAACGAAGGTTCCATCATCGAAGTTGGAGGCGGAACACTCCCCAGACCTAGACATTGTCTCGTTCGACCTAGGCCAGTTGCAAAGGTAATTTTTGGGCGCTATTAAATACTTTATAATCAGTATTTAAATAATAGTACTAACTATTGTTATTGACTCGAGTGTCTCTTACAATAGGACAATGTTTCTAAGATGAATATTTGATTTGATTTGATAAGGTGACCGCGACGCCGGGACAGTTTAAATCATTGCCACGAGATTTCGACAACAAATATCAACTGACGTACGGATTGGAAAGCAGCCCTAACTTATCGAAACGACGTCCTCCTTCACCGCCAAGGCGCCAGAGTTCTAGAGACATGGGATCTTCAGTCGTCGGCGGTGGTAACGTTGGGGATGTAGTGATAGATTGTAGTGGACCTGTACCGACTGCTACGTGTGACGATCATCATCTTCATCATCATCACCATCCTCCCCCTCCTGCCCCTACGGCTCCTCCATTAACACCACCTCAACTGAATAAGCCGCCTTCTTCGATGTCTCGTTCCTGGGGCAGTGTCAGTGTTAATGTCAACGAAGAACATGAACTTATTGCATCTCTTGCCCTGCAACACCGTAACGGATCGGACGCTAGTTTTAAAGTTAGTTATGAGCCAGTATTTTTTCTTCTAATTTAAACTAAGAGTAATTTTGATAAAACAATAATTCAAGTTGCTAATTACAGTTATAAATATGATAATGATCTACTTAATCCGTTTTTATTGTTACAGTCAAGTTCCAGCACAGAATCGGATTCTCTACCTTTCGCGAACGAGAATGCCGGTACGATAAAGCAGAGAGCAGCAAGAGCTCAGGAATACGTAGGTAACACAACCAATATTGGTAACCATATGGTGAATCATCATATAAGTGGTGGAGAGCCTGCAGACGTTTTGAACGACATCGGTAACATGCTGACCAATCTCACAAATGAGTTGGATGCGATGCTCGAAGAAGAAAAGCGTCAAGGGCTGAATTCATAATCACCACTGCCTTCGTTCGCACTTTTTATAATTGAAAATGTTGCCATAAATGACGAGACTACCAGACTACAACAACTTCGATAATTCTGTCGACGTAAAAGACATTCCCGAATCACAGCCGCAATGGGATGAGGGTTAAAACAAGCCTGGAGGAGTGGACTATGCACAATTTCCGATAAAGAGATTGTGGACTGACTTTTCGAGGGATTTGACCCCGTTTTTTGAAATATACCGAGCTTTTATTTCTATTTTTTATAGGATCTTCAGGGAATCGCTAAAATTTTGATACAAACTTTTCCGGTACTCAACGTTTCGTTAGTCATTAGAGAGATATTTGTTACTGCACATGTATCTAGAAATCTTTGGAGGTAGCGTCGCGATTATTATAGACTAAAAACTGACGCATGTACTTAAGAGAATTAAATTCACATAATTCAGTATGCGTTTCGATAAATTAATAATGTAATCCGAACTAATTTGTTAGTTCAAACTTAAACTTCTTAAAATTTTGGTAAACGCATACTAGATTTTGTTTGATAATTCACAAATCCTGGTTGAACGCATTTAATAAAGCTAGCTTTACCACAAACTTCAATGGACAATACATTCCAAAATGTATTTTTTTCACATCCGTCCTCTTACGTTGAAATGCAACTTTCTCTGATATAGTTTTTCTTAAGAAGTAGGTATTATGATTACTACATTTGTTTTTCATACAATTAGCCTATGTTAAAACGAATAAACTTTTCTAAATATTTGTAATCCATATGAAGTTAGTTGAATGAATCGAGGCAATAAGACTAGAAATATACTGAATGCCAATTAAAGTTTTATACTTATTGCTTAAATCGACTCTTTAATAAATCTTCTCTACTGCTGTTGAGAAAAAGAAGTAAAACGCCCAATCATAGCAGATCGTCCGGAATTCGTCGATACGCATTGAATCAAACAGTTAAGTGTGAAGAGTAATAGAGTATTATAAAATATAGAAATATAATCAAAGACTATTTCCAGACGTTCTGCTCTTCGTTAAGACTTGAAAGGGTAACTCGCATAAAAAAAGTACTTTTAGCACCACTCCTCCAGCTCAGAGTGCGCTCCTGGCAAAAAGCGCGAACGGCAGTAAATCACAAGCGCCGACTCGATAAACGTACACACACTACTTAAGATAAACTTAACGTAAGATTAATCGATTAAAAATTCGGCCCGATCAAACTCGGGCTGCGGACTTGTCTTGTTAACTATTGTAGGTGTATAGTTATATATTATAGATACCATGCGCTAGCAGTGATTTTGAGTACCTCATATCACGACGTTACAGAATACGGACCAGCTTTCTACTTTAGTTAAACTTTGTAAAAGTCTTACCTAAGCGCTCTTACTGAAGTGCTTTTCAATTCGACAGAATTTGAGTATAAAATTTTGTCGAATTCAAAGTGCTTTTGAGTTGGAACGCTTTTGAATTTGAAAAGCTATCAATTTAAAGTGCACTTGGTTGGATTTGGATCCCAACTAGGGAAGCAAACATTTTTATAGAAAACTTTCCAAGTTTACAATGTATAGCGTTTACATTTTTACACCATGTATTAATATAGCTGCGATAAAATAATCTGCGAGATTTACTTAGAGCAAACAGCGGAATAGGAAAAGTTTTTGACGGATCCCGAATGTCTTCCGATACTTGAGGACTGAAGTTCGAACTGACTGTACATGATGTTTAGCCACATTCCTTTGTTTCTTCGCGAAAGCGATACTTCGGCGCTTCTTCGACCACTTCTCAAGACTTGACTGTACGGAGCTAGGGAAAATGACTCGAAGTCATTGTTTCTACATGGTACATACATATTATATATAAATATATTATATTAGTTATAGTTTTTGTACAAAGGTACGCGCCCTACCGTCTCGCCTAGCGAGTCGTGCGCCCGCCTATATTGTATTGTACACCACCCTTCCATGTTGGTTTTAATATGCATTAAATATATTATTTGATTTAACAACTATAAAGAAGATTGATCTTTAATTAAAGACATTGACACGGACATTGGTGTAGTTTCTCCAAATTATTTCACGTTTTATTAATCATAAGATTAATCGAGTTCTGCATCTAGGCAAAAACAGTGTTACGCTTTGGTTTGGACATTTGGTCATCAGGGGAAAAGAAAACGGCGGAAAACCTTCCCGAGCGTAGCCGGTTAGCGACCCAGTCGATAATCATCCGCAGCTACAGCTGCCAGTGAAAATCGTTAAGTTATTAAATATTTTTTTGAGACAAAAGTAATTTGTGCCAATCGGGTGATTCAATTATGTACGTTTTAGAACCATTTGCACTCTCGCTTTCTCGCGACTGTTCGTTATTCATTTATTAACATCTGGAGAAACGCTCATATATATGGAGAGCTTTACAGTCGTATTTAAAAGGATAGCAGTCACTTCTATAAAATATCTTATCTCCAAAGAGAAGTTTCAATCGATATAAATATCTACACGAGTAGAGTGATTTGTTGATTGTAATCGATGCATCTAAGAGAAAGTAAGGAATGACTTTTTCTTTTCATCTAGTTTTCAAGCCAAAGACAATAAGGTATTGAAATCCGATCGGAAGCGGGCTTAAAAATGGAGGCGGACGATGGCTCATGTAGCTGAGCTTGAAAACGTCCGGTTTCGGATTTCAAGCGTTGACGCCGTTTCACTGCTAGATTATTGTGTATCAAGAACAGGAGTAAAATTTATTGAAAAGAGAATAGCTGAAATTTAATTTATATCAAAATTTAAATATGCTAAGTTCAAGTTTTAATCTCATTTTTCAAATTGTGCACTTTATTCAATAAATATTACAACTAGATAATTTATTGCTCTGCAGATGTGCTCTTTTTTGAAAAAGAAAAGTGTCTATAGAGTCAAAAAATGTTTAATATTAATACTTTTTGAGTAAAATGAAGAATTCGCAATTTAACATTGAAACTCAATGGTTTCATTTTACAGACGTTTACATACTTTTACTGAAAAAATACGTACTGCTTCAGAGCGAAAAGATATCTAGTTATCATATTTGTTAAGTAAAATCGAGAGATCGAGTGTAAAGGTCAGAACTTGGATCCAACACCCTTAATGCCTTAATGAAAATTTTCTTTTTGGCTTCCAATTTTTTTTTCCTTATAGAGACTCGTTCCGTTTTTATCTGTTTCGCTGTTAATATGTAGTTAAAGATAAGTTAGCACATAAGTTGTTAAGATTGACATAAAAGCGAATCATGTGAGTTCAAATACTCAGAATTTATTTTTGACCTCTCAGATATTTAATAGCTAAGGTTGAGCATTATATGACAGCCCATACAAGAGACAAATATCACCGACATTAAATAACTTTACACGAGTTAGAATTAATCCGAGTCAGAATTAATCCGAATGATTCCGATCAATCCGAAAGAATCCGGTCAATCAGAACATTCAATCCGAATTACAGGGTTGCAACTAATTAATTACATTTGTAATTAATAATTACATAGAAAAATTGTAATTACAGTATAATTATGTAATTATTAATTATTTTGAAGATAATTACAATTTCTTTTATGTAATTAGTAATTGAAAATGGATAATTAAATTAACCATTTTTGCAACCTTGACGAATTATTCGGAAAAATTCGGATTGACTGGATTTATTCGGATTGAAAGTTCAAATTAATTCTGATTAATTCGGATTGACCAGATTCATTCGTTTTACAAGTTCGGATTGATTTTGAATGGATCTCGGATTAAGGCTGTTGGAACATTTTCTAAACTATAAAAATTGCTGTAGATCACTCTAATCCGCCATTTTTTCGAGCATTTTGAAAATATCATTTTGAGGCCGCAAAAA
>JAUESH010000024.1:19727037-19737992 GCA_032275165.1 Synergus magnus
TATGTTGGCCCCACGATGGCAAACTATGAAGGGCCAACATAGTTTTGACATGCTCGCCTTCGAAGGCCCAATGTAGGTCAATAAAGTGGCCCTCTGTAGGGCCCAGCTAGACCCTCTATAGAGCGCATATACGACCCCTATAAGACCCACGAAGGCCCTACAGAGGTTGCCCCTTCTGTCACCGTGAAAGGGCATTTTTTAAATTTTTGTGTGAGAGTTAAATTTAGAGTCATCAGCAGTTACAAAAAGTAATTTTGCGGCTAGTATTATATAATAAAGCATCTTTAATTGCAAAAAGCATACGTTCAAAGAAAAAGTATTATATATTATACTTTTACGTTGGACACATTTTTTTAATCTAAGATGATTTATATGTGCATAAATGTTAGTCAAGTTGTTCATTTTGTATTTAAGCGCTAATGAATCAAAATTTAATTCTTTTAAAGTAATTTTTTAGTTTTTTTTTCGACTTGGTGATCGACTTAGAATTTTTTGTGGCAAATAATAAGGGGGCAAATTAGGTAGGCCCCTGCGAGGACCCAACTGGGACTTTTCCAGTGTAGACTTAGAAATTTTTTGAAAACAAAAGGGGCAGCCATTGTAGGTCCCAGCAAGGGCCCAACTGGGCGTACTATAGAGGCACGTCTTTGTGGGGCCTCTAGAGGGCCAACATTTAAAAATGGCTAAGCTGGGCAATTTCCACACGGGTAGGTATGTAGTACGTCATTAAAATTATATCAGCTGAAAAGTCAGAGAGTGTTTGGAATTTCGAAACTAATTATCCGCCACTCTGTTAATATTAGTCGACAATACTTCTCTTTATATAATTACATAGTACTGCAGCTTCATTTCGAAAATTAATACTCCCACCTGTATCAAACTAATTAAATTCTCATTCTGTAAAGTTGTAAAGAGTTTCACTATAAAAATTGCAAATTATTTTTCAAGGATTCTGTCATGTTTTCATTTAATTTCTTTTAATGTCAAGAGAGTCAAGAGATTTAAAAAATAATCACTACTCATATTAAAATCTTTGCTTTTATCTGAACTGCAATATTTTTTCGTAAAGATTTTTTAATTTATGAGAGTATCCATATAACTATAATAATTTACGATAATATTCCAAGTTTTAATTGCTCCTCCTCCGCCTATAAAATGCGTAATTAAACTGTGGAAAAAATATTCTTTGCGGTAATAATAAATTGTTAAACTTTTACTACTGTAAGAGTTTTCCCTCAAATGACTTACGTGTGCAAAAAAAATGAAGAGATGGTTGAGATTTAATCACTATTTTTTATCTCAGCAATAAAAATTAATTAATTGTAAGATTAAACACGTCATTAATAAATTATCTAATGAAGAACAGGTGCTGAAAAATGAAAAAAAAAATGTAGTTAAAAGTTTTTCATATTTAATTTTATAGCAAAAGAGAGGAAAATAAATAATTCCTTCGTTTTAAGAACATCGCATTCTAGAACGAGACAGAAGTTTATAATGCATGATAATCTGGAAATAACTTCTTGTGGGTTTAGGAACCATAGATATTGTGTTAAATTTTGGCTTGAAAAGCCTGACATTTATCACGTTTAATAAATGCTTCTGTGAAACTTTTTCATCTTGACCACATTACTCTTCTATTTTTTTATGAGCTATTTTTATTTTCTGTACGCAGATGCGTTTTAAATCTGAGAAATGGAGGAATTCTATTTATTTATAGCTACGTATAATACAATGTTAGATGACCTAAAGAATCTTGAACTTGAACCAGAATCCCATTAAAAAATTGATTGAATATTTAGCCGATTTGAATACGACTAAATCTTTCAATAGTTCCAATTTGTAGGTATTTAATATTAACAAATGTTCTTACAATGAAAATTGGCAATACACCAGTAGGTGAAACTTACGACTTACGATAATCTGTTCACGATAAAGTAGTGGTAAAAGAATGTCTTGGAGAAATGATTGATGGCAAAAAGTTAGGAAAGCCTGTTAGGCACCTCCTGCACAAGGAACATACATTCCATTTCGAGTTATACTAAAGTCTGGACTCAGAAAAGAGTATTGGGATTATTATCCTATCCAGGGAGGAGACTTGGAGAATTGAAGTAAATGATTAATGGACTTTAAAAAGTAGGATTTGTTATAAGATTTCATTCCGGCGCTGAAATGAAATATAACATTTAATATTCTCAGCTGTATATATTGAATTTTATTATATATAATAAAATTCAATACATTAATCCGATAGAATCAAAATTGGTACATATACACAATTGCAGTCCTTTTAAAAGCATTACTGTGAGCATTACTGGAAATCCTGTAAGCTCTCACTAAATTCGAGTGAATCCTTCAAATAATTTCATTAAATTTCCCGGTAGATGTGAATCAACGTTTCAATTGAATCTGATTAAATTCTACTTATCCCTATACATTGATGCTTCATTCATTCTCATTGAAGCCCAAAAATTTTCAACACTATTAATGGGAGTGAATTTTTCACCCATTTCTTGAAAATTCAGTAACATACTTCTAGCTATTTGAATCAGTGAAATTCTACTGTGAATCAATGATAATCCTTACTGATTTGAGTCAGTGGCCTATTTCTCACCGATTCCAATTTTAAACATTTCACTTTTCACTAATCAGTAAGGTAAGACCTAGTGTTAGTTGCTATAGTAAATTTTCTATTCATCGATGCAACAATTCGACTTGTTACGTCAACCGATAGAATGGTTGTACTAACTAATAAAATTAGCAGGGCTATAATTAACTGACAAAATACATGCAATAAAAAAGAATCCTTGTACCTAATGATCAGTTATCTACTTATATCCACATTTTGAAATATGTAAAAATAATATAAAAGTTTGGGTTAAAGATGTTTAGGTAGTCAACCGAAAAATTGATTAATTCGCAAAATTCTGTAGGGGTTGGATCTGTGAGTTGTGCAGTTGAGTGAGGGTTAACTTGATAACTTGCAAACCCAACAACCAACCCGACCCAGCCCAAATCAAGTTATAGACACCCTCCTTTTCGCTAGAGACTAACGTGTTTTGCTAAATTTCAAATTCCTGGATCTTCACTAATCAATTTTGCATCAATTACACCAGTTCTCGCAATAAATAATGGTTCCAATTCCAATACGTATTCGTAGAACGCAAAATATAAAATCGACTTTGACACCGCTTCCACGCTTGATCGGTTCCGAGTACAAAGCGATCCCACAGCAGGAAAGAGTGAGATCGACGATTCCCCTTGATCGTTCATCATCCACATAAAATAAGGAATCGAGTGCTGTGATGATTTGGAATGGTATGGCGAGGCGTTCCGCGCCAGATTGTTCGCTCCCGGCGAGCGGTCACGACACTTCGCCAAGAGCAATCTAGGCGCAAAGTGACCGTTCTGTATAAGAGTATAAGCTGTAAGGAGAATGCTAAAGTGCACTTTTCATTTTCAGATCATGCTGACGTGACCGGTATACCAAAGCCGAAACGGTGCTTGCACCAAAGGCTCCACCAAGTCTACCAGGACTCAAGGTAGGAAAACGAAAAAAGAAACTCCTAATATCGGGGGAGGCAGGGATCACGAGAAGATTCAAGAAACTGTGGTGCTCTTCATGGGACTAATTTGCCGCAATCTTCGCAAAAAGGAGTGCCCCTACCGAGACGCTCCCGGGAGCGTCTCGAGTCTCACACTAGGATGGTGTCCTGATTCGCAGTGCTCAAGAACCTTGATTGGAGCCAGAGCCGAAGCAAGTCAAAGCAAGCCAAAGTGTCCACCGATCCGTGAAGCTGCTGGCTTTTTTTCCGTCCTCGTCGGGCGACCCGGCCCCGGGACAAAAAGAGGAAGGCCGAGAGGAATCATCAGGCTCTATTCTCGGGGAGGACGCGACAAATTGACTCACCAGGTCCGCACGGCAGCTCTAATGGCCGTGCAGAATTAGCCGGTGGAGTCGTTAAAGGGAGCCGCGGTTCACATCAGGCTGAGTCCTGTTGAAGCGAAGAAGAGAACCACCTTCATCTCGCGTTACATGTGATCCTCCGGACAAAGGAGTGAACTTGTGCTCGGCTACAGGAGCAAGTGAGCAACCGAGCCAGAGAAACGTCAGAGTGAGACAAGCCAGGAAGAGCGAGTTATATCCAGAGACAGAAAGAGAGAGGCGAGAGTGGGAGCGACGTGGGTAGAGAGGAAAAGAGAGCGAGAGACCTGGGGAGGACAAGAGAGCGAAGCGTTACCGTGGAGACCGATGTTCAGGAGCGTACGATGGCCGGGGCTCTTTCTGGGAATGCCCCACGGCCTGTGAGTGTCGTCACCGTTGATGGAGGCGTCGTGGAAAATGTCCCATCGACGAGCGTCCCTGAGGCTGACCAGGATCAACAGGATCCTCAGGTCGAGCCGACCACGGAGAATCCCCGCTCCTTTACCTCGACGGAGGCGCAGACGGAAGTGGGTCCTCAAATTGTCCCACTGCCGGTCCAGGAATCTGAAGATGTTAGGGACGCGAGAAGGAGGGAGAGGAGAATGAGGAGGCAGCATCGAAGGGCCTTAAGGACCTGCTCAATGCCACCAACTTATCCAGGGGCACCGGGATGTGTGGGATCGACAACTGCACCAGGAGTGCCTCTTGTACCCTCTGTGGGAGGCTTTCTGCATCCTCCGCCGCCGCACCTGGGATTGAGGGGCCTCAGCCTGGGTCTACCTTTCCCTGTTCCAGCTAGTGTCTCCGCCTTCGGCAGGTCAGTACTCTCCTCACTGTCATTTTTGCATTAATACTCTTTAATTCTTAAAAATCTGAAGAAAATAATTTGAAATCTCTTGAAATCCCTTGAAGTTTTAAGAAATCTGTTAAAATTCCTGCAAATTCTAAGACATTTTTGGAAATCCATTGACATCGTGTGAAATTTTTGTAAATCACGTGAAATATTTCGAAAAACGATGAAATTTAATCTAATTTTTTAAGATGTCGGTTAAAATTCCTTAGATCTCACGTAATCAATTGAAATACTCCCTAAGACCCCATGAAAATGTACCAGAAGTTTTGAACGTTCAAATGAACGAAATATTTTTTCCCAATTCTATTTTATCTAGAAATATTGTTCCAACTAAAAATAACAATAGACATATTACAAGTTTCTTTCATACAGAATTATTTTCAATGCAAATGAATCAATATTTTAAAACTGTTTCTAGTTTAAAATGTAATAAATATAAAAATACGTTCATTTGAACGTTCAGAACTTTTCAATCATCCATGAAATCATTTGAAATTTCGTAAAAATTGATTAAAAATACCCTATTAAGTTTATTAAAGTTCCTAAAATCCTTTTTCCAATCCTTAAAATTTTTTTAAATGGCTGAAAATCCCTTAAAATTGCTGAAAAATGCTAAAATCGCATAAAATTTTTTATGTGAATTTTTATGTGTACGTAATTTCAAATGGTCTGCATTTTTATGGTTTTCAAATATTCAGTGGCGCTGGAACAAAAATTTTTTTGGGGGTTCAAAAAATGTGGAAATAAACAAGTGACATAGGTACATTCAGATTTTTTTTGGGGGGGATAGGCATTGTTTGACCCCCCAACCAAAATTTTTTGGGGACAGTTGACCCCCCCCCCCGTTCCGACGCCACTGCAAAGATTTTAAGTTTTACTTGTAGGGTAATGGGTACAATGATTGGCCACTTCAAAATGATCACATATTAAGATATTTTGACAATTAAAACTTATAATAAATAGCGTAGAGTGCGTTGAGCAGAATTTTGCACAGTTTATTAATATTTTTATTGTGAATATTTCTTAATTACGTATATTTAAAGCAAATGCCCAATCATTGGGGGATGGCCAACCATTGTACCCATTACCATTAAATGCTTCAAACTTTATTTTAAGCAACTTTAAGCACTTCAAATAGAAAAAGAAAAGAAATTAGAGGGACTCGTGAACTCTATGTACATTAGTACCTACAATACAAATTGCACATGTGAGCTTGTTACTTTTCCCACGAATTTCCGAGTTGTTATATCTTTTAAAGAGTTAAAATTTTGCTCTTGCTGGAAACTAATGTAGCAGTGCTGATATACCACATTTAAATTCCATGGACGAAGAAAAGTGTTATCATGTTGGTTCATCTGGCACGTTCCCCTGCGACAACAATAGTTAATGGCAGAGCATAATACAAAAGTTAATCCGATATAGAGGTCTGCTAGAGACATAAACTGTTCTCGTGGATGCGATATCTGAATGAAATAATTTCACAATGAAAATGTTAAATACCTATAGTTCAGTTTATCTTTTAAATTCACAATTCTCTTTAATTCTAAAATAATTTATAAAACGGTTTTTCGGTTCTCACATTTGAAGTTTAAAGACTCCATAAAACAGTACAATTGAATATTTTCTTAGTTTAAATTTTTTAACTATTAAAATATAAGACAAGTTATAATATGCATTTATAATTGCAAAAGACATAAAAAATGTTCAGTTGAAGCAAATTACGGTGCTCTGATAACGAGTAGGATAAGATTAACGTGCAAGATACAGTTTATGTTTTATTTTTTACGGAAACAGATATGTAGTAAACTCAACAAAAAAAGGTTTTCCTGTGTAGTTTTCGAGTAATTTGAACATACAAGTAAAGTATGTCGTTTTTAGAAAAATAAAATGCAGAGGCGTATAGCAGTACTAGCAAGTCATTCAGTTTAATTGCAATTGTTGAGAATTTAGATACTTAAGTGCTTCCAAGATCATGGGAAAGCTTATTTGCGATATATAATTGTGGCAGCAAATGGAGGTTAACTATTTATTATATATTAATGACACTAATTGTAAGAACGACACCATAGCAAAGCTTCATGACAAAAATCTCAAAACACTACTTAATGCTTTATATACTTTATGAGGCAAAAATGTTTTATGCTTTGGATGTGGAAAAATTAAAATGAAACTGCTTGCAGTTTGGCGATGCCATGTGTTGGATTCGTCATACTGTGGGGTGATCTCCAAATTAATGATCGTATAATTCACCCTCACAAGAGAGAAAAATTTAGGTTGAGGATTAACACATGAGCGAAGCTAATTTTTTTTGCGAATCAGTTTTAGACCATGTGTGAAAGTACTCATATATCATATCAAGTGTACTTGTGAATTTAAAAAAATGTTTCAGATGCCAACAAAAATACTTTATTTAGGATTTGGTTCATGCAATATTTTAATAGGGAAATGTTGAACCTTCAAGAAGGCAATTCAATATTATATTATTATTATTATATTAATATTTTTATTGGTGATTCGTACATTTTTTCTACAACATATATAGCTTGAAAATTATGGACCATCTCACTAGGGCATTTTCCAATAATAAACTTAGGGGGATTTCACATTGATATGCAAGTACACGTATACGTAATTCGTGTTACTCACGCATCGCTGCGTAGACCTACGTATTTTTGTGCTATCGCCATTAACTTTTCCTTTTTCGAGCAGCGATCAATTTTCTTTACGCCCCATTAACGAGCATGAGGGAGTGTAAATGGCGACCGAAGGGATCGAACCCCTATATAATAAGTTTACGTCACTGACAGGCTTTATTATTTCTCTATGAATCCTATCTTGAACCACATATATATAGCAGCACGAGCTGCTGCTCTGTTCAGGGTAGATTTGCTCTCCTCACTTCCCTAAAAAGTAGGTCTGTGGATAATGGAACTTGATTATTGGAAATTGTTTTTCTCTATTTTGGCTTTTCGTTCTCGTCGACTGTTCAATGAACCCGGAGATAGTTGCTTGCACCTATAGAGAGCTTATTTCGCAACATCAAGAATATAATTATAGTCGCGGATAAAGGCCAAGCTACGAATAGTATATATGGCACATATGCATCGACTTTTTAAAATTCTTCTCATTGATTACGTTCTACACTACAGAGAAAAGCTTGCTTCAGTTTTTTACGAAGAAATAGATTAGGAAAGACGAAGACAAATTTAAAGAATTACATTTTAAATTTTGATAATAAAATTACTTTGTGTTTGCGGACACTTTTTGCGTAATAGGATGATCTAATTTTTAATTAGCCAATGAAAGTGCATGTATCTCGCGATGCTACGAATCGAATTGCGGCTTTCTGCGATTAGCAAAGAGCTGCGAAGCAATGGGATTACAACAAAAGTAAATGACTACGATTATGCAAGTGCTCACAGCTGGGAAGCGGTGGCTTAGTTGTTGGGATCAATAAACGGCAAATACTATATTTAAAACGACTATCTCAAGTGAGTTGAATGACTATGCATTATATTTGCATATTAAATTAAGTGTCGAGATTCCAAAAAAATTCAGAAAAAACGAGTTCATCATTGTTTAAACTTATCAATGCTAAATCTGTCTGTACTAAATAAAATTTGAGTTATCAATATGTTCTCTCAGTAACTGCAATAGCAAAAATTTATGAACTTTCACGAAAGTCTTGCTGCAGATGCAATTTCCTTTTTTTAATTCATTTTAAGAGTCTTAATGGCAGAAGGTGTTCTCATATATGAAATTCATGCCAGAAAATTGCTCACTTAAATACATCGGAATGCCATTTCACTTGATGCATTACTTCATGAAATTTCTTTCTTCTTTTCACGTAGAGAAAAATATTGAATTTTTTAAAAATAAGTGTGAGTTGATTTCAAAGAAATAAATTGAGTACGAATATGCAAACTAAAAATAAATGAGCGTTATAAGATTCGTTGCAACTAGAATTTGTCTATGGTTATGTATGCATGTCATCAGTTATGATTGTACAGATCCGCAGGCTGATTGCTTCACAAATATTGCATGGTTAGACCATGAAACAGACTGACTTCATCAAGTAAATGCATCATGGTTGTATATTCATTGTTCATTCGAGGTTCGGTACTAGGGAACATTAAATTCTAAATAATATACAACCTGCAGGTGCTTTTAAGCGTAACATTGCAAATACAATATTTATGTATACATATATGCAACATACGTATGTATCCAGTCGAGGTACATGTCCAACATTCACATTGTCACTGTACGTCAAGCGAATAATCAAGGGTTAGTGAACTCACTAAACCACTAAACACTATGTGAAGAGTCAACAGCTCAACACTCGTCCATTAGATTCCTTTATTGTCTTCTTCACTTGTTTTACAGTCCCTTCAATGTAAACTGTAATAAAATTGTGAAGTACCTCTTAATGTTCATCTTAAACTGTTTCGAAAACGTATTATTGCACCTAAAGTATCAGGTCTAGAGCGTTTTTATGGAGCTTTAGATTTTAACGTGACCATCAGCAATAGTAACGGTTCAGGGGAGCATTTTTGGTTTTTATGGATGCTATCTTGTTCGTTGGTATGCGCTCCATATACGTACATGCCTATTTAGAGCTCTTACTGTATTAATTTGATTTAAAAAACATGTGAAGTGAGAAACAATTATTTATATTAATAAATAATTATTTCCTTCTAAAATACTCTTTCAAGAATTCACCTCCACTTATACAATTGAACTTGAATGATATGAGGATTGCTTTCACTGTTCTCAATCCAACCTTCCTGTTTCATTATTTCCGTTACTTTTCTTCTCACCATTTTTTTTCTGGATCTGAAAAAAGTAATAAAGGTGTTTTTTTTTTTTGCGTCAAGAAAGATATTTATGTCATTCACATTACAGGAAATTTCTGAACTTTCTCAATAATTTATTAATGAAATTTACTTTCATTAATTTAATAATACTATTTTCAACCTTGTTATTTTAATTGCCGAGTTCCTGTGCTCTGACCGATAAAGAAACGTGAAAAGAAGTGAAACTTCCATTTTTTTAGTTTACTAATAGCCTTTTCCTAATAGTCTTAAAGTAAACGCTTTACATGTTAACTTAGGCGAGTTAAATTTCGAACCGTAGATAAACTAATTAAACAACCGCGGACAGGAAGTAGTAAAGGAAATTCACAAACGATTTTCAGTGAGTGCTCGTTTCATTTCCTTGGCTTTCATGACCAACACGCAAAGGAAGGATGCATTTAATTTTACCACACGTGCAATAGCTTTGTGAATCTCATCTTCTTTGCTATGTGTAAATGGATATCACTTTAAATAGAAGCAATTTGAGATAAACCAATCGATTTTATTTTTCTGCCCTCTTGTGTTTATAATGTACCGTGAAAGTGATTCCGCTTGTGCTTTATTCAGTTAAAGCAAAGAATAATGACCATCGATTTTAATTTAACGGAGGTTCTAACTGTTTATTAATAACAATTCATCTCAAAGTGATCACTGGAGCTAAAGACTTTTTAATTTATCGAATTGGATTTAATCGCATTATATTCTTGCACACCTAGTAGCGAAATCTTTTAACCGCTTTGCAACTCAATTGATTGATTCAACCGTGAAACAGAAACTTTCCCTTCATAAATTCAGTTATAGTTTTTCCTTCTGTTAATTACTCTCCAAATAACTTAAGCCAGCTTTTACTGCTTTTAAACTCGTCTAAAACTAAAGCCCTGGTCCCTATGGCGGCATTAAATAGGAATTTCATTTCTTTGAATTCGGTCACGTACGTAATATAATTTCACTTTTCCTTGGTACTTGCACGGCGGGGAGGCCATCCATGTGCATCGTGTCGGAAACGACCAATCTAGAATCCTGATTATAATGTTCCGTGCGAGAAGCGTGTATTCTGTACATTGTACAATATACATGGTTCGTACAAGCAAGCCCGAATAAAGCATTATGTACACAATCTAATTTTTGTAAAACTTTTAAAAACACTTCAAATAAGGAGCAATTTTTTTAAGTCCCTTAACATCTTTTTAATCTTTTGGAATCCTTAAAAAAAACGTTAAAATCTCATAAAGTTCCCTAGTTTAATTCTTTAAGGGCATGTGATACTTTACCATAAGAGCAATTTAGTTTCTCCAACTTTACGCTCGCAATAATGAATATTTTT
>JAUESH010000024.1:19746802-19759997 GCA_032275165.1 Synergus magnus
GAAATTTATCAAAATCTGTGGAAAATCCTTTTGATAACTATAAATCTCTTGAAATCTTTAATAATTCTTAAAATCTTGTACATAAAATGAAATCTCTAATCCCGGGCAACCTCGGGTAAATTTCTACTAATTATATATAAACAAGCTCGGATTGTCTGATTTAAAATTTGTAATATCTCCACCTGCGGGATTGTGGGGATCCTCGCAGCTCCGGCGGGATCGAGTGTGTGTCAGTAGGTCACTCTATGGTCGAGTTTCTTGTTGCAGGGACGCAGTGCCAAAGCAATGCTGTGGATTGGGTTCGCCTCCAGTGCGCTGGTCCATCCTCGGTGTCGGGATCGTGGGATTAGTGTGTGCAGGGGCTGGGGTGCTTCTCGGTGCACTCAGGGCCACAGGTCGAGATCACTTCGCTGTTGCACTACTCATGATCGGTAAGTGATCTATCGTTTTTCCTTTCTCTCTATTATATGCTTATCAATGTACATTCAACGTTCTACAAGAGTAGAGTTTATTGCAGCAACAATTATTTACCTCGATCACCTTTCCGTAAAATCCGCGTTCATTTCAGAGGAAAAACGAAAGTATCGTTTTGCTAAATTGACTTTTCGGCAAGGGGTTTATATATTCTGCAACTATGGTACACATGTGGCTCGTACAATCAATGCAATCTGCACTCTGTACTCTACTCTCTACATCTGAATAAGTAAGAAGTTGCCAAGTCAGATTTGGAGAGTAGTTCAATTAAATTAAAAAGATCTACCGAATCACTGATTAATTTTTGTCCATAAAACTTGCTTTCTCGCCCTAACTGTTTTCGATCTAATCTAATGCACGTTCACAACCTTGAGCTTACCAAAGGTATACACGTTCATCGTTCGTGGAGAATTTTTAATAAAAATGAATAATCAAGCATCTTGTGCAATAAAGCAACATAAGTTGAATAGATTGAGTAAATGAATAGTTGTGCGTGACACGATTTAATGAAGCCCATACGAAACCTATTCTGTATATATATATATATATACTTTCAAACTTTTACAGACCTTCAAATAAAATTATTTTCCCAGTGAATACACGAACAAATATGTCGGAGAGCAACAATTAGAGGCTCTATTCTCACGACTTCAAAATATATTTTCACCATTGTAACTCTACAAAGTCGTGTGATTTTCATCGTTTTAGTGTTTACGAGACCTAAAAAATACAGTGAACAAATGCTCGCAAATGTTCGAAAGAAAAATGTGTGAAGGAAAAATAAAAAGCAAAACGTGTATTTTATTGTCGGTCATGGACACAAAACTTTATCATTAACCTTAGAAGTACCAAAACTAAGCCAATTGACATTTTTAGACTAATTCAATGCGAGAACTCAAGGGCACTTATGTATACTCATTTAAAAACACCAGTTAATCATACTTGTACTTGACTTAGCCTTCACGAATTGTCTTCAAGAAAATTCTTTTTACAGATAGGCGAATTGAAATCTGCATGATGATTCAGGGACATTTTATGGGCTTTTTACAATGCAGTTTAATCAGAATGACCTCGAGTGTTTCACAAATGATTAATATTTGGGAAGCGTGCTCACATATAAATAATTATTTGCGTTTTTAATTAAATTTTTTATGCAAGAAAGATTTCTTTAACTTCATATCTTATGATTCGTTGAACTGTAAGTGAAGTTCATTGCAACATTACGCCAAGAACTATACAACAAACTTTTCTCCTTCTAAATTAATGCTTTTTAAACTTATCGGTTATGTCTCAGGAAATATTTACTATTATAGAGATAATTTTCTTTCTGCTGTGTTACGAGTCACTGCACAAATATAATGCAATTGTAGCATCAAGAAGGACAGTAGTCGACGGATTTCCTGGCAGAACTCTTCATACATGCATTTTGTTGCACCGTTTTAATCGTGGTCAGCGGGTATACATGAACCGTTATAGGTGGCCTAGCCGAAACAATTTTAATGGCACTCTTAATAATTACATATAATAATCTTCCGGTGCTAAATAAGAAAATATGAAAATACAGTTTTAATTGCACTAATTGAAAACTCCCTCAAATGTCAAACCTATTTTTATGGGAGCAGAACAAATGTTGTTACACTAAAGGTTTGATTCATTTCTTTATATTTCAAACGGTCTTTTTGAGTTTAAATTTTATCCACTTGTGTTTAATGTAAATTAGGAATAACATAAAACTGAAATGACATGTACTAATTTCGGCATTACGAAGCAATGCCATCATACGTTCTGAATACAAAAGACCTCAAAGAACCAAAATGATTCAAGGATTATCTCTCACCAAGGGAAATACGATGCTATTCTTTCGAATAAAGACCTTTTTCTTGTATGATTTCAAGGTAGATATTGTTTACTTCTAGACGTGCTAAAAGCGTTCATTTTTTTTTTATTTGAAAGTTATACGCTACGTATAAACTCAAGCAAGTTAAAGATGCAATAATTTGATGGGCAGCAACGCTTCTGAGAACCTCAAACTCAAATATTCTTTTGCATATAAGTATATCTTCTTTGCGTATGCAAAGTTGAATCCTGCAATCAGCTTTCCTGACAAAATGGACAAAGAATTACATACATATTGCGTCTCATGACACAAGCGCTTATTTACATTTCTCAATTATCGAGCAAGGTTAGTGGCGGTGTAATTTTATTATGGTTAAGAACGTGTCTATTTAAGCGCTTGTAAAGCCTACTCAACACATTTGATTCGCGACACGCAAAGTGCGTAGAATGAACATTGTCGCGTCTTTCAAATTATGCAATGCGAGTTTCTCAGGACGTTGTGCGTTCTGCGCAATGACAACTCTGTGTACGGACCCACGTGCCGTAAACAGCAAGGCTGTAAGGCCTTAATTGTTCAAGCACGCGACAGGTGGTTATCATCCTTCACGGATTCCCCTCAATGATTAAATTTGCACCTTAACTAAGACCCAGTTATCCATTACCTTCAGTATGTCATCATGATACACTCGCTGGATTTAATGCGTAGTTCAACCGTAACAGATATCAAGAACAGTTGGACATATATATTTATGTGCAAGTGTAAAAAAATGATATGTAGACAAGTTTATGAATGGGAGACGAGACTGTAGATGAGTCCTCAAAAAATTTTAATTGGCTTGTCACATGCACAAGAATTAGATCAATTACATATAAATAATCAGTAATACTCTAATAAATAAGGTAATTTCGAGGGGTTGATAACTCGTGATATCAGGTATACACTTCTACTGAAATCTCCTCAATTTTCCTGAAGTCACCTGAAATCATTCAATTCTCCTGAAATTTCTCAAGTCACTTGAATTCTTTTGAATCACCTGAAATATCTGAAGTCATTTAAATTGGCATGAAGTTACATGAAAATCACGTGAATTCACTTGAATTCTCCTGAAGTCACTTGAATTCTTTTGAATCTGAAATATCTGAAGTCATTTGAATTCACATGAAGTCAGAAGTAGGTGTACACCCGCTCGGTTGAGTTGTCAACTCCTCGAGTAATTTAAAAACCACACATAGATATAATCTTTATCGACCTCTGAAAAAATAATCCTTTCGCTTAATAGTATTATATTCAATAATTAGAAAGTTTCAATGACGTGAAAGCAATGCGTGCATAGCTCTGCTAATTGTGCAAGCTAACTCAATTATTAGTATCTAAACCCAGATACTTTTGTCATCGGTAAATAAATTAATATTAAACTAAAAGTAATGAAAATCGAAGTTCTTAGTGACCATCTTGGCAAGTTAGTGTATTTGTTCTAAAAGGTCAGGAAAATAATGACAAAGTGATCGAAGTAATTATCTTTCGATCACATCGAGAGGATCAAGTCTCGATGAAGATAATATAAGAACGATCATGACGATGTATTTTTCATGAGCTTAAATGAGTACCTTGGTCGATGAACATTCCGAAGAAATCATAAGCTTCAAGTAGTCTTGTCTATCAACTTACGCGTGGAAGAAATGAAGTGCCTAATGACTATGTCAATAAAGCAATTTGTTCCTGTTATTCTTTCCTTTTAGCTGAATCCATTTCTCATGCTTACTTATTAGTCTTGCATTTGAGTAGCAATTTTCTGAAAAATTGTTTTAGAAATAAAAATGAAAGCTTGCACTCTACTCTAGAGTAACGCAAAAAGGAATGTGTGACTGGGATACGATAATATAAACGGGACTTTCGACTTTGAGAGGGAGAAAAAAGAGGAATGTCCGAGTGCTAACTTCGTCCTCGAAAAAAGCATCAGGATGAATATTAAACGCCTTCGTAGCAAGCGTTGAGTATTTTCCATCGCGTCGTAGTTTTCGCAATAACCTATTCCATCCCACCAAATGGTCCATCTGCTCGATTGAACCAAGGCTATAGCAGATACGAACGTTGTTATATCGCATCAATAATTCATGGTTGTAAAGTACGCTGCAATTGGCTCGACCGAGTTATCTGAGAAGCGCAGACTATCCGTCTCAGAGAAGGGCGGATGGTTTTCGATTTTTAGTTCAAGAAGTGTCATGCGCATTGAGAATCGTTTACATGTGTCCAAAAATACGGTTCGTCAAATCCGATCGATATATTAGTACTTGTATAATATATAAAGCACTAGGAGTCATGAGAAGCAGTATTTGACATTATACTGAGTACTCATTTTTATAAAATTCCACACATAATGTGTCATGATGATTTTAATATATATGAAAACATTTTATGAACATAAAGTGAAAAATGGAATAGCCTTATTTCTAATTATAATTTCACGGTAAAATTATAGTCAGAATTTATAGAACAAATGCTTTGGTTAAATGAAATTACTTTAGAAGATTCATGGACAAGAACGACGCAAGTTGTTTTGCATACGTATACGGAAATAAGAGATGTTAGAGCATCGAATGTCAGCATTGTTCAGTGACTATATAATATTACATTCAACATTATCAACATACTTGACGAGCTCGTAAGTCGTAATACTTCATTGTAAAAAAACTGAACAAGGTATCAAGGAAAAACATGCGATATTATTATTATTTAACTATGCTCTGTAGGTTGTAATTATCTATATTCTCGAGGTCACCTGCTGTTTATATTTTGCCTTAATATTCCGAAGAATAAAAAATTGAGTGAAATTCACAGTTCTGCTGTATGGAGTACATTTAGAACAGTTTTTTTGTGTTGTAGCATTAAAGCGCACTACCGTATAATTCTTGATATAGGACTTCAATCTGAATTAATTGAAGGACCCAATTTACTATTTACACTGTGTACTGGAGTGTAGCATGATGTTATTAAGTTTCTTTGCAATTTAGACTTAACAAGGAAAAAAAAGTTAAAGATAAAGGTACTCTCGCGTCATCAGATTATTCCCTGAATTCATCATTACAATGTGATTTACTTCCGACGTTGCAGAAAATGTCCGATGTTAAAATGAAGCGACCATCCTCTTTACAGAAAAGTTCTACAATAGAAGAATTTTCGCATTTCAGGGCTCAGAAACAGACAGCTTAATATATGAGGACACTTCAAAAAAGTTACACACAGAAACTCGAGTTGGTTGACAATGCTGCGAATGTGTTAGTCGTGGTAGAATTGAGAATTCTCTTTTGTACGACATATTCATTCCACTGGATCTGTCCATACCGAGTACAACCTGCTTTTGATATATTATGAATCTGGGAATAATAATTTATGTCCATTTGCTGTAGACATCATGCGTTGTCACTCTCAGCATACAATCAGTTCTTCAGCAATAGTAATAACTGCAGTGATACACGGGAGGCCCGGTGTGGGTGTAAGTTGTGTAGGAATAGGACATTCTCTATTGTGAGCGGTATTCTCTGGGTCGCAGGGTTATAATCCTACGTTTAGAAAGTAATGCTCGTTAAGACTCGCGATATCTAACATGTATATCCTACCAAGAGTCTGTATTTGCGGTTAAACCTTACTTATATGTTCTTATATGTTCTTCTCGCTCTTTCCAGCTATTTTTCTATTATTTATTTATTTTTCTCATTCTCTCTTTTATTTTTCACTCACTTTTTTTTATTTTCTTTTTTTTAGAATCAGAGCCACATTTCTACGTTTCTTATATCGTGACAACTCACACAACTGCATTTTCGCAGAATAGACATATCGACGTGTTTTCCCAGCAAAAAAAGCATTGATACGGATTGGGGCGAATTAACATTTTGAATGCGTGCGAATCCCGCTTTTAATCCCGTTTTAGTTTCTCTCGAATTAAGACGCATTGACCAATGTTGAAGCATTTGCGCGCTAACGGCTCCAGATGAATTAAATTACGATTTCAAATCGCTCATATACAAACGAAATGGGAGAAACATACATAAATTCGTGCTGACGCATTGAATAGAATTCGCTGATTTGAAACTTGTGCGCTGTATTTGTACGTATAGAAAGATTCAAAATTGAAACCTGTCTTCTCAGATTTACACTTATTGACACCCTGCTCCAATGCGTCACTGTCACAAAACAGGATTTTCGGGGTGTCTTAGTCTTTTTAATTCAATTCGTATGAATACTTTCTTTTTTGCTGGATTACGAGCTTCAGATTTCAAAATGAGACAAATCAAAGCTTTTTGATGTGCCTTATTTTCCTATAATCTTTCAAAACATGTTTAGAGATCTTTTTAGACATCCTGTACATTTTTTGAGCGGATATCTGAAGACAACTAATAAATAAGAAGGTATATAATAAGAAAATAGGCTTCAATTAAGGAAAAGTGTGTTTGTATAGGGAAAGTGTGGCAAATGAGAGTTTTTCTCTCACTTGAGAGTAGAGAATATATAGGGTATATAGAGTGCCACACTTTTTTTGTACTCCGGCGTTATTAGTTCTTCTATTTGCCATATACTTTTTCTCTGCGCAGTTTCCTATTCGTTCCTCTAAAAATTAAATTAATTCAAGAAGGGTGTTTTTCTATTTTTTTCAATTTACAGAAAATGTTTATACAAGTTTTTTCTGTGTTATAAAATTTTATTTTTGATTATAAAAGTTATCTTTTTCGGTCATGAAATAGGCTAACATCTCTGTGTTTCGTAGTTATTATTAAAATTTATCTTACTCGGTTTCGTTTTAAAAACCCTTCCTTGTACAGCCATAAAAGTTGCCTTCATTACGTTTTATTGAAAAAAAGTCTATAAAAATGTATCCTGGATAGAGTTAAAGGTTACAGTGTATCACTGTATTGTTTACGATTTTTTTACGAGTTTCTCGTGCGCAAGTAGCCAGAATCCGTTATTAATATTGTATATTTTGTCGTATGTTCCAGGTATAGGTGTGGTCTTAGTGACTGTGAGTGCAGTGGCTTGGCGAGTGACTTGTCGAGAAAACTGCGGGAGCTTCTTTGGTTTCACAGGGATCTCGGGAAGGATTCCGCCTGCGAGGCCAATGCATCCATACGCTGCCATGATTTATCCTGAATTTCAATTCAGGACGCCCCCTCCGAGCTACCAGGTGAGAAACTCTCCTTCTGGCTTTATTCAAGAACACAATCAATCGTTTTCCCAGTTTCTGAGTTGACGTTCTCAAATTGCATTTTTCCTATGCGGTAAACGCTCTTGAATGATGTTATTTTCACCTCGGATAATACCATTCTCTCCTTTGTGCTGCCCGTTATGGTAAAAAACATTAAGAGGTTTTTAACTTCAGTTTTTTACTGCTTTCAAATTGGTCTTTGTTTCCTTATACTTCTCAATAAAATATTAAAACAATCATATAAAAATATAAAATTATTGAGTAGAGTAAATTTAGAGTATTGTTCTTCCATATTTTCGAAACAATCGAGATCGATGACTAACTCTTGATGTGTTTTTACCTATTTTCTTTTATAGATTGTCAATATCTTGATATTGTGTCAAGATTCATTAACATAGATTAAGGAGAAAGTGCGATGAGAAAAAGGTGGAATAACTAGATTTTTGGGTCATGTATGAGCTGGCAGGCTACTATTTGATAATTTGAACATTCACTTGCGTAGAGTGATTGATGATCTCAGTCAAATGATTGAAATTAGTGCGTATCAATTTTTCCTATGAGAATTAAAATTTTCTTACCAGAATTTCGGTGCCTGATTAACTAGCAGAAAAGAGAGGACCGTAAAAGTTATCCAATCTCAGGAAGTTTGTGATGCAAGAATAATGATTGCTGAAATCATATAAAGGCATGTTATTTTCTAAAGAAACGCTTCTTAACTCGTTAAGCAGTGAATAATAAGCAGAGTACTTCCCTCTGTGGAAGCAAGGCGGAAGGCAAAAGTTCACAGATGTAGCTGCCTTCATAAATTAGTGATTTAATTTCTCCATCGAATAGGAATCGTAAAACAGTGTATATCCCAGGTGTCCGTATAGTTCATACGAGGTGAATAAGCATTAAAACTGTAACTGACAATATAGCGAAGTCTTGTAGTGCGGAAAAAGCAGAAAAGCTTCCCATAAAAATCGGTATTAAAAGCAATTTCGCGTTGCTTTTACTTGGTATAAATAAATTCGGAATGCATCGTAAATTGCAAATTACATATCCAGATGCCTCGAGATATTTCCTTCTACTTCATTAAATATTAGGAAGGTATTCAGTAGTTTCTCTACCTTCTGCGACTTATAAATTTTTTATTTAATCTGCAAGACAGAGTTCATTCGTATACGGTTCGCCAGATGATGAAAGGTACTAAATAATGCTTTAATTTTATGTCTTTACTTCCTAATTTTTTTTCATCACTGGACCCACAGTTTTAAAAACCTTTTTAATCATCAGATAACGAATTTTGGACACGATCAAGTGTAAAATTTTTACATTTGAATGCTTCTTGTCATCCTATAGCGTTTTTATTTCTTTCTTCCAGGCCAGCATGCAGGAGTACAGGCTCAGGTTGTTATTGTTGGATCGCCTGCAACCCACGTCCTCGCCACCGCCGACGTATAGGTCGAATGCTGGGAGTATCGCCTGTACTAACACCAGAGAAAGCAGACCTCCGAGTTACTCAGGACGAGCGAACGTGACACCAACAGCTACTCTGGTGCCTTCAAAAAAGGACGCGAATCTCGTCAGGATCGTACAAACAGAATCTGAGCCCGTCATTCTTAGTGGAGATCAAACACCTCCCGTTGCAGCTGTCGAAGTTTTAGCTCACCTTTAGCCGGCTTTACCCTAACAATCTAACATGGATTCCTTAAATCCCTTTCATGTAAATAGGAAGCACTCATAAAAGATAAAACGTACCCTCCACGAACGAACAAAAACACTATAAAAATGTTTCTTCCAAGATTCAGACTGTGATGTCCGTACAATTTGATATTTCGAATTTTATTCTAATTTCTTCAAGATTTTTATGAAAAAGTCGTTCTTGCAATGTCTCTTATAAAAAGACATTAGTTGCAATAGATATAAATAAATTTAATATTTTAATTATTCTCGGTGACCAATATTTTGTATTTGGGTATTTGGATCATTCGGGTTGGTGGGCCCTCCTGAAGGAGCTCCATCAGGTTACAAAAATGCTGCGATCACACCAGCGAACGGATTTGATTGGTTTACTCTAACCACGGCACCAGATGGGGTGTGACCAGAGGGGTGCACACGACGGGGGGTCGTAGTATAGAACTTCATACCGAACAACCTCTCAATGTCTGTAACGTTGCACTCGAGAAAAGCTGACTGAACAATCCTGGAACAACTAAACTGGTACATTACCTTCAACTCCTCAGCGGTGGCCTTTTCCTTTAGATTAACAAAACACCTCACAAAACGACTTTCTTCACTTAAACTCCTACTGGTGTTCATTTGTTGACCCTGGTTACTACCCGATGATAATTTAGGGCGACCCCCGCAACTAATATAGAATATCCTGTTTAACGTGCCAGGTGTGCAAGCAGTGTTTTGAAACCATCCGGGAAGTGGAATAAATTAGAGAATTTAAACAGACAGAGGGTCAATGACCTCATTAATAATATAAAATACAATGAGCAAAATTTTGATTCGTTCGTGGTGGGTTTATATACTGATCGAATAATGAAATGAAGCTGATGCGCACTTTTGGATTAGACGGCTGGACTCGATCTCTGTGACAAGATACAGCAGCTGTTCGAAAGTGTCTCTAAAAACTTAAGAGTTGTGGAAGGGAGGCAGAGAGAGAAAGAGAGAGAGAAATGACAAAGTCAACTCTCCTCTATTTTTGACTGTAAAATGTAAATAGTCATGAGACGCCGTGTTGTCGAGATCACGAATAATCTACGTGTCAACTGAAAGCTCTCGATGTCTTTATTCGCTTTAGAAAGGGCCTTGCTGCTCTGGCCTTCTTCCAAATGTACCGTAGGAAGTGATAGAGTTAATGGTTCCGCGTCGTTGTTCTCCTACGGACCTAGGAAAGTTTTTTTTTTTATCTTTCAACCAAAGGGTCAATGATTTCGGATCCTCGTCATTTATCTACAGTTCTGTAATTACGAAGCGTATCACTAGCCTCACTTTCTCGGTGTTTATTCGAGTAGGAATTTTAAATCACTTGTCAATTTTAGAGCAGTCTTGAAATTTTTAGATAATCGCTTGTCGCCGTTGCTTGCTGACAATTTAAATGAAGATCTTGTACTATGAAAATATTTAATGCGTGAATAAACTCGAAGCACGAATTTAAGAAACTTTTTTGGCAAGGATTGAAGTTCTATTTTGGGCTGCATTTAATATATGGTGCATTCCACTTTCCAAGAGAAATTGTATTATTTTAAAGTATTGGTAACAATATTTTCTTCTATAGTAGAAAATTTTTATAAGCAAGGCTAAATTGGAATCCAAAATAGTCCTACTGCCTACATCCTGTATAAAGTAGGTATTGGCATGCGTACTTAGCAATCGGCATAATCGCACAAAGTTGATTGTTGGCTGATACGTTATTGCACGCGTGTGAATCGATTGGCTCGGCTCATAATGGTTGCATTTCACTGCATGATTAGCGATCTACGCGTCTGTTTTATGATTCTTTTTCTTTTTGTAAGTACTGGGTACGAAATTTGCTGGGGCAACGGTGAACGATAAGTTTGATGGTTCTTGGCTGACTGTGGAGAAAACCGAGAAAACTGACTTTATTATTCTGCATTCATCATTATAAATTATAACTGGCGGAAAGAAATTGAGAAAAGTCTGAGACGAGCGTCGCACTCACACAAACTGAAACTAAAAAGCGTGAAGCGTCCTACTTGAATATATGTTCAGTGTCCAAATTAAGCTGACCGTTAATGTGGTCTTCCAACACTTTCATACACTGTTCCGAATCCAAGGTGACTTTCTTGCAAGAATACAAAACACTTTCTTATGATATCAATCGCGGCAACGTGACTCGACCGTATTCTCCTGGAATGCAGGATGGAATCTGCGGAAAACAATACTGATTGCAGGAGGTGAAACACAAAGTATTTCACACGCGTTTCTACCTTTAAATAAACAACAGAGTGCCATATCAACTCGGAATGAATTTTCACAAGACATTAAATGTAGATTTTGAGAAACAATAATTCATTATGTAGTTGGCTTCAATATTTTCCATAGAATTGTATACAATTTTCTGTATGATTTACAGAATTTGCAAATTGCAGCTGTATCATTAGAAAGCTTTGTCACTTGCAAGAAAGATCTCCGTATTTTAAATTAAAAACTGTGAAACTGGATGACAGAGCAATTCCTCAGGATACAAAAATGTACGGAAAACTTTATTTATTATATAAAAATCGTAGATATTTAAGACAAGTGATGTTCTGGGTACGCGAAACTCAGAATCGTCGAAATAAGAGCCACAAGAGAACAATAAAAAGTGTAGTATAAGTAGATAGAACAAAATGGCCAAATGCTCGATTGTATTTGTGTAGATAAGACCGTGTGAAGTGGGTCGAAACGATAAAGGCTTTTCTTCAAACGGGTACATTATTTTCTAAGGATTTTACGACACCACAGTAACTGAGGGGTTATCACGATGTTATCGGTCGTTAATTCTCTATGAAAACAATGTATATTGTAGGTATACATTTAAGGTGAAGAAAAGACAAGTGTCAATACAATGCTTTATTGCAAATAAACATGTGATCTGGCGATGGATAGTTCTGCACTTATGAAAATCGGGGCGAAATTCTCGTCTACACTTGGAATGATTCTAATCTGAGAAGAACAAGAAATACACTCTCCGAAGGAGATTTTTTAAACTGTACATCTAATTAGGGTGCAATAAAAAATTAGTAGACTAATTTAAAAAATTTAGATGTGGTACAGAACTCGAAAGAGAAGAGATGCAACGTTTTATGGTCAACATACAGCTTATATCGAAAATTCGTTGTTTGTAAATAGTATTCTATAATATAATCTATTGTTAAAAACAGATTCTCTGCTTCTCTACAATGAACGTATTACATTGAAATTAAATTTTATTTGTCGAGTCCAATCATTTTTCTTTTTAAGTGATACAAATTTTCTTGTTTGGGATCAACAAAGTTTTCTTTTAAAATATAAGAAACATACAAGACAAAAATTTAGAATTTGATAAATTAAGTTTCAGATTTTGAGTTGATCATTATTTCAATATTAGTTCCCTTTGTGGTGACTACTGATTACTTCCCGAAAGGGTTCTGAGAGTATCGAAGCAGGTTTCATATGATGTGAAAAAAATGTTGTAAATGTACACCGTTCAAATTAAGTGCATGATCTTCAAGTATTTTTGTAAATATCTGTAAATATCTGTAATTTTACGCCTACAAATTATGTAGCGAACGCAAGTAGGACTAATTTCTGATGTTGGTAGGATTAGTTTTGGGAAAAGTGCTGATACTCAATACCAAACTCGTAATGATTCGTGATATGAGAAATGTTTATCATTAATTAAGTCATTGATAGCGTTAAGTAGTTCCTTAATATTGTAGCAGAATTTGAATTTTTAACAAATAAAATATATTTATCTGACTATATTTCAAGATTTGCGCTTATTCTTGGTCCACCTCAGAGTCAGAGTTTATTATTTAGATAATTCAATTAACTAATTAAGTTATTAAATTAAAAAAAAATAAAGACAGAAATTAAAGGAGTTGAAAAAGCGAACACTGACTTACCATAATTTTTATAGTGGTACAAGATGCGCCATCTGTAGTAAGAATTTTAATGTGCCACTCACACCAACAGTAGGTATCCATTATCTA
>JAUESH010000024.1:19808605-19841556 GCA_032275165.1 Synergus magnus
AGAAGCTATATCTTGTATATACATTGCTATTCTAGAGATATAAATGCATAATTTAAAGAGAAATTTTTTTCCGTGTAATTTGAAATTATCGTCAGTGAAGTGTACTTTTCTCTAAAATAGTCCTCTTTCATTTTCTAATACTAATCAATTACAATTTTTACTTTAAAAATTCAATGTATTTCTATTCGAAAAGTTAAGTTATGTGACAATGAACCAAATATATATTTTTTTTCATTGAGGTATAGCTCAGTTCGTTATATAATTTATATATTTTTGAATGCGAAGTGAACTTTAATCGGTGCATCGGTTACTGAGTTTGGTGAGTGCATTCAATTTCGAATATCAATATCGAAACGTGACCATCATCTGCAATTTTGTCGGAATTAACGAGCACTTTCAAACTCGTATCATTTTAATTGCAAGCCACTAGCTTTAATTGCTCAAATTCCTCTACACAAAGTACGGAACTTTTCCGTCATTAGTCCTTGCAACGATTTTTTGAATAGGGTGTAATGTATACAAAGCTCGTTGTTCAAAACTTCCGTTATTAAAATATTATCTCAAATATTCAATACTTGATTAATTCTCCTCTTGATCAAATTCTCTGGAGAAGATGAGAATCGTGTGTCACGGTTGATTGCAATCAACGGCCACACTTTAAGTGGAAGCGCGTAGTGATTGCGTGCGAAACGTGCGATCGACCGAGAATAATGACCAGAAGAAGTCTTAACGGACCTTCTTCGTAACACTCGAATTTCTCGTTTATTTTCGCGAAGTAAATTACTCTTAACTTCGCATTTGCCGATACAGGACGAGAAAAATTAAAATCGAACGGGACACTCGATGCCATTGTTCTGATTTATTTCCCTGTTTCCAGAACTGGATGGAGAAGAGAGGAAGGATGGCTACTGGCGAATGAACGGTAACATTGTTAGGTATGCAAATTAAACCATTCGAAAGCTTTCCTGATGAACTTCCGTCGAACACTTCCCCAAGGACTTAAAAAATAGAATATAGGCTCATTCTCAGCAGTGATTTTTATAAGTTTAACACATAAATGTTATAAAATGAATACGTGTCGATAAAATAACCAAATTGATTTAGTGTATTGTGTGAGAGAGGTTTTAAAAATAAACATTTTCACGTTTTAAACGTTTTACATTTAAATGTAATGTTTTACATTTAAAATGTAAACTGAGCTATGATGCAAATTTGAATAACGCTTTACACGTAAATTTAGTTTCTAAAAGAGGGCGAAAATGACTAAAAATATTCGAATACTGCTTGAATTAGTAACAGTGCTTTTATCAACTTCTGAAATATTCTCGAAAGTTAAGTAGTGAATGCCGTATATAGTCAGACGCAGTAGATGATGCGCTCTGCGTAGACATTTTGATCTTTCATTGACAAAATTAACATTTTGATCAAAACATGATTAAGAATAGTAATAAAAAGTGTGATCTAATTCAAAGTAGACTATAAAACTGAAAATAATGAAATTCCTAGGACCATTTTGAAACGTCGGCGTTTACCTCATCAAGTCGACGAATAGTACAGGAAATCTGTGGTAAGGAAAAGTTAACGAGCTGACGAATGAATAAGAGAAGAGTTGAAGTAAAACGGAAACAGCATGGCCAAATTAAACTCGAATATACGCCAAAAAAGTATATGTAGTAGTCTATTATTAGTACCAACATCCTTCCCTTGTGTAATTATTTGTTCATGAATAAATTTTCGAGTTTTCTATTAATTAAATTAATCCCTCTTTCGATGCAATTTTATTCTATAAATTTACATATAATATATTTGCAAAAAATTCTGAGAGGATTTTAGCGCGATTTCGAGCGTAAATTCCAGTTCATTAATTTGATCTCGAAATTCTTTGATCAGACAATTGGGATCAAAATGATCCGATTTTGGAGACCAATTATCCATCGTAACTACGAGCTATGTTTCGAGTATAAAAACAGCCTGAGATGGTGCGAATGAAGATGTACCGGCATTAATGATTTGATCCGCAAAAGTGGATCATTTTGATCTCAATTTGATAATCAAAGTGATCGGCAACGATTTAATACTCTGTGGTTTATTGTGTAGAACTTTCGATGGTTCGTATGTGCATGCTAAATTCTGAAGCTTTTAAATATGAACCATTAAAAGTGCTCGAAATTAGGTAAATGTAAGTAACAGGAATTTGTATTTCTGGAGTATTAAAAAGATTGAAAGTAAGTCCAAATCGACTGGAGATCGTAGACTAAAAATTCATTTGTCAGGGGTCTGAGAATGACGATAGCAATTTCTTGAGACCTTAGGTATTCAGAGAGTTCCGTCGCGTGCCTTCCAGAAGATAAGACAAATACGAGATTGTGCACCACCCGTGCTGACTCTCGAAATAAACGCGACGAGATAACCATCTTCTACCGTTTTCTCGCTTCCTCTTTCGCCTCTTCCTCGGCTAATTCCACCCCCGATTCTCGGTTAACGCCACCGCTGCTCCAGAGGATATAACGCTAACGTCCTTTCGGGCCCGCTTGCCCTTTGCCGTGGACTGGGAATATCGGTAATGGCATCTGGGCGCTGAGCTTTACCGCATCGCGATTCCAATTTGCCGACACGCCGCAGTTTTTCCCGATAAATGCGGTTTTTTTTTCTTCAGCCGTCCGAGCGAAAATACGGCAGGCTTTATTATCTCTTTGTTTACGGCATTCGTTATTACTCGTGAGTGAAAACAATTGAAATTTCCATGATTGCTTTTGACATTTTTTAAAATTCGGTTGAAAGGACTTCTAGACCTTTTTTTTATATACTATAATCAAGACGTTCTTGGATTTAAAATAGTAAAATATGATAGACTTTTACATTAAATTCTTGCAATAAAATGTAAACTATATGTAAGTAACTAACCAATTAGACTTGTACAAAATTTCCCAGGGCATGCATGAATTAAGTGAATTTCGAGAATTGGACAAGTAATATTTTCTTTCGATCTATTTTTTGTACTCTTTATGTATTTTTCACCGGAACGGTTGGTTGTATCTCTCTTTTTGTAATACTTTTGTATACGGTTTTATTTCGATAAAAAAAAATTTGCTACTTTCGACTCGTCTTAATAAAAAAGCAATCCTTGAAAGTTTCTTTTATATAATTGCAGAAGTACTCGAAATTCAAATGGTGGATGTAAGTTGTACTCAGAGCCAAAACTGTCGTCCTGACATCACAGTTTTTACGACTCCAGACGCGCTTACAAGAGCACGTCTTGCAAAAGCATGGTCGCAATAAAATGGCAGCCATTTTTTTGTAATTTCAACGGCAACCCATCCTCTCCATCTTATTTTCTCTCCTGTTGGAACGTGCTTTCATGGTTGTGTGCAAAAAAACGACATTTTACATCGAAATTTGAATATTTCATGGAAATTCTAAGTACTCTCATTCAATTCATTTATATATTCCTTTATGTAATAGTTTTCTAAGTTTATTACAAGGATTTCTTTATTCAGTCGATTACACTCAAATCTAATCGAAGGAATGAAATCAAGTGTTTTTCGATTGCAGTCTCTTTGCCATTAAATCAGCAAAAGAGAAAAAGTAAATGGCATACCAAATTCCTACGATGTACTTTTAGATCGTCCTAAAATAAACGGGAATTATAGGTATGTGTGAAACGGATTTACCTAAACATTTATACAACTTTAAGAGTTCATGTTAATTCAACCAGGTTAAAGCTTCTGTAATAGAATTGCCGTTAGATTTGCCTAAATCGACACATTCAATCAAGCGACGACTCCGAAGTGGGATAGCAAATTGAATTGGGTAAAGGAACTGATTTCCTAGTTCAATTCTCTATTCCGTCCATCACTATTCCCATAAAATCTTATGAAATCCTTTGATTTGAAATTGTTTAGAATTCTCTGAAATCCCGTGAAACTTTTAGAATCCTTTTAAATCCCATAAAACCTTTGAAAATCCTTTAAAATTCTTTGAGATCCCTTGAAATCTTTTAAAATCCTTTAAAATCTTGAAATCTGATGTACCTTCAAAAATTGTATAATATAAATCCTTCGAATTAAACAAAATCCCGGTTTTCAAGAGAATTCCCGGCTTTTTCTCGGTACTCAAAATTGAAGTTAATTCCCGATTTCTTCGGTTTTCCCGGTCAGAGACCACCCTCAACCTTTCTTATGAATTTATCTCATCTTGTACGTAGGTCACTCCGAAAGTTTTGACATTAGGAATATTTTAGGTATGCTAGGTGGATTAAGCATATGTTTTTCAAAAATTCGGTGTTTCTATAGACGTTAGCAAAAATCAGAACGAAAAAATATTAATTTGTTTATTTCAGGCATCATTAAAATTTATCAAGTGTGTTAAAAGAAATGGATATATTTCCCTTCATATATACTTGATAAATTTTAAATGATGCCTGAAACAAACAAATTAATATTTTTTCATAACATCTAAATTGAAAATTCGACTTTCGATGCCTTCACAGCGGGGCGAAAGTAACAGTTTCAACCCTAGGGTTGAAAGTAAAAAACAACTGATAATTTTAATTATAGTTCCCCAAACAGTCTCATTTTCAATTTAGATGTTATAAAAGAATTGTCACGTAATATACAATTTCGTTCTGATTTTTGCTGTTGTCCATAAAAACATCAAATTTTTGAAATACATATTCGCGTAATCCACCTAACATACTTAAAACATTCCCATTGACAAAACTTTCAAAATCACCCTCGTATATATGCCTGCAATGAAAAAGTTATAAGACGTCGTAGAGAATGTCAAGAAAGTTCGAAAGTTAAGCCTTTAAGTGAGCTCAAAGCTGCCTGCTCAGTCTAGGCTTTGATTTTGAATTCTAAAAAGGATCTGAGCATCAGGTAATCGAATTAGTTGTCGACGAAACGATAGAGGAGATGCGGTTTAGCTTGCAAGAGTCAGCAAGCTACCGCAAGTGGAGCAAACAATGGTGAGCTTTTGGATAACTACAGGAAGAGAGGAGAGAGAGAGAAGGATGAATGCAGGTTTAACGCAATCCCGGTAAATTTGTATGCGGCAAGTTTATATGGTACCCTCGTTACGCGTTAGCTTGTGCTTGGCCTGTCCTATGTGCGTTGGCACGTATAGAATGTACAGTTGGTTACAAATTTATTTACACCTTGCCTCCTGTACTGCTTCGATGGCTACCAAAAGTTTATAAACATCCTGCGGTGTTTCCTGCACACCACTATGCTAATTTTACGATTGGGGTGTATGTGCATATTGTGACATAATATTGCCGTTGTCGAGTACTTATTATAAATACAGACATAGTTTATGTGTATATGTTGTCCGTGACCAAGGCGTTGCGACGCCAAACTTTCCGCGATGCTATTCGACTCCCAAGAGCATGAAACCTATTTCAGTTCCCCAACATCAGAGTCTACGCACCTGAGCCCAGTGCAATCTATTGCGGTCTCAGTTCTATGATTATTATTTCTCTCAGAATTATTAACAAGAACTTGGATCGTGTTTGTATGTTTGAGCATTTAAAATACTGTCACTATCAGGCATATATAATGAAAAAGGAGTTTGAATTCCGTTCTCCTATAAAATTCCATTAACGACATCCAAAGCGGATAAAAATTGGAGGCTAAAAATTAATTTGGCGAGGAATACTATATTTTGCCCTCTTTGCATCCACTCTTCTTCCATTGGGAAAATGCTTCAGAGGTGAGGGGTTCTATATCGAACATAAAATCACGTGTATGTACTCTGAAAAACATAAAAGCACGTACATCGTTTTTTTTTCTTTATCGTCAGCGCGCAATATAATGCCATACGGTTTGCTTTTTTTTACGACATTCCCTCCCAGATCCAATTGCCGACAGCGGAAGACTGTGCTTATACTGACCCGATCAGCGATATGATGGTGTTGGGAAGCTCGATACCGCTTTTATTGTCGAGAGTAATGCTGAAAATGTTACGCATCGTGGGGTTATAGACTGTCGAAATACCGTGTCAGTTTTGGGAGTAAGGAGAAAAATTTCTGGAAATTATTTTAGATTCAATTTGAATACAAATAATAATATTAGAGAATTCTCATAGAAAAAGAATATTACATTTAATCGATGTAATATGAAGCAATTTAGTTCTAATAAATGTAATAAGAGTTGGATAGAATGCAACTAGTGTCTGTACATATTTGCTCGAGTTTTCGCGACTTTTTTTCGGTTCATTCGTGCATAAATAACAATGTAGACGTGCTTATTAAGGTTCGCGGAATTCCAAATTGTATTGTTTGAGAACGGCATGCCAGTAGGTACTTTTAAAATAGAATCATTGTATTTTGTACTAAGAGAAAACTATGTTTTGCGTGGCTACAAATAAAAGAATTTTCTTTTTTCTCTTGCTACTGCAAACGTAACAAAGGGAGAAAACAAAACATAGACTAAGAGGAATTGATAAATCAACCAGCGTATTTTTCCTCTCCGATTCTTTTCCCATTTATTCTCCTCTTTCTCGTTTTTGGGTCTTTTCTATTCCCTCTTTTACATAAACCTTCCAACCTTCAACATACCGTTCGAGATTTTTATGTAAACAGAACTATCCAGAGATCACTGTGCGCTACTTCCGTTTAATGTTATCAGGCCTTTGGGATTTTGTAAAAATCATTTAAAAATCCGATGCTCGCTGATACTTTCTAGGATAAATTGAATTTTCAACCCTTTACAGACAAATTATTTTGCTTTCAAAGAAATCATTCAAAATCCGATGCTCGCTGTGAGACTTTTTAAGATAAATTCTAATGTGCAGACACGTAAATTCGTGAGAACGAGGCCTACCTCGCGAAGTAGTTGTGGATAAAATAAAGGGAGCGAGGAAGAACAGACATCTCCGAAACATTGTGGTAAGGTTGGTTATCCGTGTCGCATCCATTTGCGAGAATATCATCGTCCGCGGTAGAAATCACTGACTTGAAAAAAAAAGAGAAAGGGAGGAAGAGGAAGGAAGAAGCAAGATGTGGTAGAATTGGCGAGAAGAAACCTAAGGCAACCAGCCAAGAGGAAAGTTGGTGAAATGTTCATTGTGCAGGGCTTTTGATCTGCCGTTGACTTTGCATAATTCACACCAAACCCGCGTCACGGACGAGCGACATCTTTTATCCACCGTTCTCTTCCATGAGATCCTCGATGATCCTCGAAAATCTGAAGATACGACGCGCTCGATTCGAGGAATAAATTGACGTCGAGAATCAGATGGGGAACATACAAAATACCAATTTGATATTTCGGGTTAGCAAAAGTCTTTCAAGTGCAACTATTTATCCCACAATAAATCGAGAATGAATATGTTCTTAATAACATTTTGAGATACTTACCTAATACCGAAATCCAATAACCAGAGGTAAAGTTAGTAAAAGGACTCACCTAAAACAAAAAAAAAACTTTAGTTAATACATGAAACTAATGCAAAGTTAAAAAAGATGGTATTTCTGATTTAGGCAAGTTCGATTAAAGGACTCACACGTGCGAAACTAATTTTTACAGTTATTTCTTTGCGTAAAACGAGAATGATGTCAATTAGACTGGTTTTGGGTTTTAAATTCTATGCTGAGACAAATTGATTAATGGTTTTCTCACGTAGGTATTGAGTTCAATTGAGATACTACTTTCACAGTTTATGAGAAACGAATTATTTTTCATACTGTACACTGGGAAAAAAATGCTATTGAATCAAAAGTACGCACTTTCGCGTTCGTTCGAAAGCAGATACTATTGATTCAAATGAATATTCAATGAAACAATAACGACATATTTCGGCTTGACAGTGATGCTGTGAATTCGATAGTATATCTATTTTAATCATAGTATATCTATTTGAATCAATAAGATCTGTTTTCGAACGAGCGCGAAAGTCCGCACTTTTGATTCAACAGCATTTTTTTCTCAGTGCACTGAGAAAAATGGATCATACGATTCGGGACAGCGATCCATAGATATTAAGCCGTAAAATCTAGATTTTGAGTTTTATAATCCAGGATTGTGTGGTTTAACATCTAAGATCGCTGTCCCATAGTTAACCTTCCAAGATGTTAAACAGTACAATCCATTTTTCTCGGTGTGTAGCATAGCACAAAAAGAGCTTAATTTACTCTGATTTTGGATCCAGGGAAAATATCAACTGAAGTATGAGCATTTATTGCACTATTTTCTCATTAAACACAAAAAAGCTTGTTGAGAAGTCACACTTTGATCGGTCTTTATGAGAAGAGGGTATTAATTTCTTGAAAAATAAAGGGAGCCTCAGGCCAACATTAAACCAGCTTCTTTCCGATCGACAAGCGAAGAGAGAACGGCGATGATCCGTGGAGCAAACGGAGAATTAAAGTCTTGGCACGAGAAACTTTTCCTTCCGCCATGGTTTCACGTCGATCGCCGTTCTCCATTGAAGCGTTCCGCCTATTTTTCCCTTTTCTCATTTTTTTGCAACTCCATGCGCAGTGTGCTTGGAAATTCCGCAGACGCGCTCTTTTATCAGTATGATGGGAAACCCCCTTCCCTATTTTACCAGCTCGATCCGGACTTTTCTGTCTCTGTCGTTTCTCGCCTGTCGCACTCGCGCGGTCGTTCCAATCTGGCGAAACGTGTAAACGCGGGAATTTATCGCGCGAAACCTTTTTTCGCGCGAGATTCAACCAGATAAGAGGTACGACGGAGAGAATCGGAGGAAACGAGCAAAGGGAGGCGAACAGGACTGCAAACGCTTGAGCTCTTTGAAAAAGTGGTGTAAAAGCGTGTGATGAAAATAATTGTCAGTCGTTTTATGCAAGTTTTATCATAATTGCAGCACACCGGGGAAAAAAAAACATTTTACTACCAGTTTAATAAAATTTTATCTCGCAAACAAATTTTTATTTCTTTATTCTGTAAAACCTGTCATTTATTTAAGGATTGTACACTGTTAGAAATGTTTGCAATTTTAATACACAAGAGATCATGAAATTTAATATACTTTGTATATTAAATTGAAATATATGCATTATGTATACTCTCTAAAATTGAATGAGTGAATGTCACTAAACTACTGAAAATTTCAGTGACTTTTCACTGATTTTCAGTAGATTTTTCACTGATTAAAATCTTGAGAAAAGAGTCACTGAGAATCAGTGGAATTTGACTGGGAATCAGTGATATTTCACTGATTTTTCACTGATTCAAGTTTAGAGAGTATGAATTTTATAATGGTACATATGAAAATTGAAAACAGGTATGTGACACTTCAATACGTGTATATTAAACTTTCATTTAATATGAAAGTATATTAAATTCACCATGCTACTGTATATTAAAATTCAGTAGCGGTAGTGCATATTTGCTTCATACGCTTGATATTAAATCTAATACAGATTTTTCTAACAGTGTAAATTGCAAAAAAAATATCTAATCAACCCACTGAAGAATAGAATAAAACTATTTTTTTTTTTTGAGAACAATAAGAGCTTAGCTCTGGAAAAAAGGGAGAATAAGAGAAGGGGAAAACCACCTCTTAGTTAGTCAGTTTCGACTCACGTGCGTATCTAAACGTAGGATCAACTTTATATTTATTCTTACTCGTTTCAGTTGGGGTATGCGACAAATGGGTACATGATCGTATTTTAGTTTAATCTCAAGAGCGACAAAGGAAATAGCACGGGAAACGAGTTACCCAGATTCCTTCTCGCTTTATGAACTTTTCGTTTTGCACCCTCCGCAAGGCGTGACACTTCAAGTAATGATCGTTCCCGCTCTTCTTGAGAAACAAGCCTACGCTATTGGTCTTAATAAGACTCTTCTGAGACACAACTTTACGCCTCACGAAATGCTGAGATTTGAAAAATATCTTGAAACACATACTCCAATTAGGGAGCAGACTGTTTCCGCAATTGTAATATATGTTTCATAAAATACTTTACAATTTCTTAATCGTCATCATCGTGCTTAATATCCAATTATAATGGTCTCTGAGTCGAAATTTAGGTTCTCTTAAGTCCTATTAAGTAACTCTTTTCATCCACTTTTAGTATCTTTACAATTTTTATAATATTTTCAATGTTCTCGTTAAGTCCACTATATTCTCTGCAGTATTCAATTTCTCTTTCAGTCCTCTTTTTTCTCTGGAATATGTTTAAAATTAAAACACATAATGTATCTCGCAAACAGAAGAAGTTATACATTGTCCTCTTTTGGTCCTCAAACCCTGCAAAAGAGAACTTTGTCTATACCTTTGGAGAACTTAAAGAGGGTTTGGATTAATGTTAAAATAAATCCTCTTTTTGTCCTCCTAAGCTTTTGAAAGTTAAACAATTTTGAGGATAACAGGATAAAAACGGCCTAAATTTCGACTCCCCTCTTTTTGAAAATGTGCATTGAAGAAAATGGTTTAGCTGTCCCAGCTAGACGTAACACTGGATTTCGTAATTCCAAGAAAATATAACTGTGTTACCTAAATTTGTATCTGTGTTGCCTAAATATCTAGCTGTTTTAGCTAAATTTTCTTGGAATTGCGAAATCCAGCGATACGTCTAGTTGGGACAGCTAAACTATTTTTTTTCAGTGTCGAAGAGACACTAGAGATCAATGTAGGTTGAATATTTGGATGTTGAGCGAGAAGTTAACTAGGAGTCGCAAAAGGATAAAGTATCATTTGTGCAAGAGAATGGACTGCCTAGTATAGGTTGAGGTAGGTGGTGTACCAAACGAGTCTACGAGTTCATCCGTCCCTCTGGTTGACCTTTCTCTATCGTGCTCTCTTTCCGACATTACCTTCTCTCCTTACCCTTATCGCAACTCTCTTCATCCCTTGAGCTTCTTGAATTTACTGCTGCGTTACCCAAACCAAGAAATAGCGGTATGGTGCTGCTGGTCGCAGTAAGCTAGGTTCTAGGCTTCTAAGACATCATGGTGAAGTGAGATAGAAGCTAGAAGTTAGAGAAAGCATCAAACTAGGAGAAGAAAGAGAGATACTTGGAGAACGTAACGTGAACCAACAACGAAGAAGAGAGTGAGAGAGAAGGGGTCAAAGGTATGGGTAGAATGATGCTACTGAAGAAACGTGCAGAATGAGTGACTAAGGAGACCGGATTGGATGCTGGCTCGTGCTCACTCTACCCTCCATACGCGTGCCCTCTGGCATACTTTTTTTTTTCCTCCTCTGCTTCTCGGAAATGCGAAAGCTCTTTAAACTATAAAGTATTACATTAGCTTGCTGCTTTCTGATCGAGATTCCCGACTGATTTCCATCTCCAAATACATTTCAACGGCCAGGATATAGTTTATATTATAAACTGGTCGATTTCATCATCGTGAAAAAATTGCTAGAAAAGCAATGTAGAGCTTTGCTGATATTTGCTCGAATAAGTTGGCAACGAATCTCAAAGCGTTTGCCTCTTCCAAAAAGCAAAATAATATTTTCCTAATACAACTTTTTTTCAGATCTCTAATCACGTCAGATGCAAAGAAATCAAATTTTATCTCTTTCTTTTAAAGAAAATTCAGGTAAGAGGAGCAAATTGTGTTTCCGAACTTTTACGAAGATTTTTCGGCCGACACACTTATTCTATTTTCTTTCGGAATCCAGAAAGCCCTCTTCGCTTTTCTTTTTAGTAGTTGCCTTTTACTCCATCCCTGCGTTTGTTTTCAGCCTCTATGCTTGGTTCGTCTTGTTGGGAGGCATCGAAAGAAGCGTTAACTTGGTAAATTAAATTTCACGGGGTAACACAGTTGGTTCCTTCTCGGAATTCGGACATTATCAGAATGCAGCCACGAGAGAGCGAAAAGAGAGTTTCAGAGTTGCGAATCCTATACATAGGAGTCGCTCTTTAGTCATTTGGTTGGGTGGAAGGAAACAAAGGGATTTTATCTAGAATCCCGTGTGAGGTCGAATTATAATTCCGTTCTTTTCATCTGCTGTGAAAGAGTGCCTTTTTACATAAATGAGTGGATTCAATGTGATATAAAAGATCCCAGAAATTACCATAAAAAAGTATATCATATAATTCATATCACATAAGAGGATGAGTTATGTCTTATCTCGTATTATTCCACCTAAGATTTAATTTTCTAATAAGCAAGTCAAAGTCATTGTCTGCAAATATGTCCGCAATTATTTTACGTATTGGCGAACTAATAACTAGAGCGCCATGAAACCTCTGTGTACATACTAAGTACATAACTACATATGCACAACCCGATATAGGTACGTTGAATGTTTCAAGCTTTCAACTACTATTCGGGATACCGCGTAGTTCCATATATGGAGTCGAAACCATATTATCGATTAAAACTTTAAACACAGGAATATCTCACTCTCGCAATCTGAATTAGTAAGAAGTTACTAATGAAGTAGTGCCGATTCGTTTACTAATTAACTTAAGTAATCTTCTTTACTATATCAATTAGTTAAAAAATAATAATTCATTTAGTTAAGGTAACTAAATTACAATTAATAAGCAGAGCTTTCGTGGACGACCATCCTACATTCCCAGATGGAATCCATGTACGGTCACAGAGGAATTCAATAAGCGAAAATTTTCTCTTTCACTGATGAAACTGCAAAAAACTAATTCCCTTTATTTCCGTTTGATTCGTACCTATGTCCATTTAGTAATTTAATTTCTTTTACGAACCGAGCAAAGGTTCACGAGAGATGTAACTGGATCTGACATTTTAATTTTACGTTATTTTCAATTGTATGCACAAAAAGAAGCAATTTAAATATCTTATAATTAACTTATTAAATTCTCGTCATTTTTTATCTGAAAATATGAAAATATGTCTGATTCTGCATTCGAGCGTGTGCCAAACCTAAGGGACCACTATGTCTCCATGCGTCAACTAATTTGCTGGCAAAAGTGGAGTTTACGAATATAAACTTCCTCATTTTCGCGGTCTCCAGTTATTAGTGACACGTGCCAATGGGTTCCGGCTGTTGAATTCGAGGGCCCTTGAGTCTTCAAAAATCCTAAATTAAGGAAGCGGGCTCGACGGCGGAATCAGAGAATAAGAGAGTACGACCCTAGGGAATCCCCGGACATCATAAATCGTGGCTATGTTCACTCCCTATACGCATGGCCACGCGTTCTTCATGCTCGAATTAGACCGACAAGCGAGCGTAACTAAGTAAAAATGTATACGAAGCATGGCCCTCTCGTTTGCTTTAGACCGCCTTACACTCTTCAAGGATCATTTCTGACATATGGAAAAAAATTCCTCATGTTAGTAGAAATCACAATCTAAACAATGAGAATGTAAAAAGGACCAATCATCAGAAATTGCTAAGCAGCAGAGAAAACGCGATTTTAATCCGATCAACTAAGTCGTTTTTTCTTTGCACATCGTTTCTTATTGAAGCCAAAGTCCGGCTCTCTCTTTCTGGAAACCTTTCTTATTTGTGTCCAATATCGCAAAATAAAAGCGGCGTTCCCGAACTTTGAGGCGTTCGATAAAATTCAATCGAGCCCGATAAAGGAGCGGCGAACAGTCCAGGCAACTCGACTCTGGAGAATCAGCCTTATCCCAATAGAATGCGATTGGGGTACTGATCCACGTGCAAAGGAAAATGCATTTTCCGCGATTGGCGAGAGATTGAGACCAGACTGTCGTAAACGCTCGAACTTGGTGAATGAACGAAATCTTGGATGCCTCTGTTGCATAAAGAGAAGGAAATAGAAAAAGCTCAAGTTACTTAACTTGAAATCATTTTGAATCAGAATTCTCCTTGAGAAATATTACAATTCATTTCAAGTTCAGTAATATTTTAAATCTTATGAAATATTTCTTTTAAAAGTTCCAAGCATGAGAGTCTAAGAGAGTTCCAGATTTATCTTCTAGATTAATTACACTTTTTGCATTTCTCAAGTTGAATATTAAGTTACTGCTGAGATCAGACACTCGCTAACTAGTACATCCGGAAACTAGCATCAACAGAGCAGTGTAGAGTAAAACCACGTAGAGTACACACTACACAGAAAAGAGTAAACTAACTAACTATCCTTTAGAGGTTAAACTTTGAGAGACTTGAGCATCCATCTACAGGATCTCGTACACTCAACACATGCACAACTAATCGTGCAGAACTAAGGCAGTTCAGGTGCTCGATCGATTTCATATCTGATAAAGGGAATCACAAATTCTCTTCTCGGGGATCTGTTCAAGATTAGTTTCATCTTCGATCTTCGGGCCAAGTCTCGAAAGTAAACGGTAGCTTCGAGTGGATTTAGACTTTAGATCTGATCGCCAGAACGAAGAGAAAAAGTAAAAAAGTAAGGAAAATTCTCGCCGAAAATTTAAACCCTGGAGTCCCTGTAACTTTCAACAAACGGATTTTTCCTGCTCTGGAGAACCGATATCCGAGATCAAAAAGTAGACTCGGGAAGTCAAGGTGCTGAAATTAACTTGGAAGCATCATGTATAATTGAGAAGGCAATCAGCGTACACTCCACACAAAGACTTTCTGTCGGTGGTCGCGAACTTTAATTTAGTACTTCAGGGATTAAGAATGTATTCAGGGAAGCATAGCTATCCATCAAGGAAGGTCTTATAAGAATAGAATTTAGTTTCCAAATGCATAAACTACTCTGATATTTAAGAATTAACCAACCCTAACAATTTCAACAGACTGTAATTCGGATAACTTTTAATTTCAATATTTTGAACTTGCATTAGTGGTACTCTGATCGTGCAATTGCAATTCCTTTCATAGTAGTCCTCATATTATTAATAACTCTGTATTCATAATTGGAGTTCCCTTTTTTGTTATAATGACAACTCCGGGACATTATTAAAGGTCGTATATCTTAGAAGGGACGCATTTGTGCTATAACTAGACTTTTCGGAGGTCACAAGTCCTTGACTTTAGGCTCTGTTGATTTATGCGCTACTGCCGCCCTGGAAAGGTCTCCCTCGGGAGCGTCTAGATTCTCGTTATCGCTTGGAAAGTATTTAAGAGTTGAGAAAGAAATAGCCGAGGCGACAAGTTCGATAATTAAGGAGTTGAATGACAAGGAAGGGAAATTATTTCTTAATCGAGATATATAGATAGTGAGAGAATTTATCGGTAAAAATGAGCTTGTTTCCTAAAAATCTGAAATTCAGCTTCAACAAAATTAATTCAATCATCTTAATAATACTTAACAATAGATTTTTAATTAAATTTTTGTTACATAAACGCAATATTACACCATATTGCAGAAACCTTTCAATAGCCTAGAGGGACACAAAGTCCAGTAAATGAGTTTTGTCAGGTCATGTGTTCCGCGTGAATTTTGAACGCGGGCATGTTATCCGGATGATTTCCGTGTAAGCTGCATGTCAGACAATAATTGTCCGAGTGACGTTCGACAGCTGTCAAGTTTCGCTCTGCGGCGCATTATCAAAGTGCGTGTGCACATTCAGAATGAAATGACCCACATAAACCCGACGCCGTCGAGTCAGATTTCGATGCTAATAAAGCCATCGGGGGTCAGAAGATCACGACCCCAGCTTTCATTGACGCAGCTGCGCGTGTCATTTTATGCCCCTGAACCGGTAATGGTGCCCTTAGGTGGCCTTTGAACGACTTTACTTGTGAGCTTCGAATTTATCAGTAAAAAGGTCGATGCCTTGTTTGCAGCAAGGATAGGCGCCATCTGATAAGGTAATCGTTTCAAGGACGTCTTATACAATACTTTGACCCTATTACCCATTGTCCATCGACTATTGCCTATTGCCTATTGATTATCGCCTCTCCTAGACTTGGTCAGATTATTTGTCGACGAAACTACTATGGCTTTCTTATTCCACCTCGCCCTCACCCTCCAGTCATTTTTATGGTTTGTGTCGAAAAGGTAACTTGACGCGTCTCGTATAATGTCGGCGCCAAAAAGCGGAAGGACCCACTTCGGCTTTCGTCACTCAGATGAGAGGAAATGCTAGTGTTTTTCTTTTTAGGAAATACAGGAGACAGAGAAGTTAATCTGATTTTTAATTCTTCGCTTTTCAAGTTTATAATTTTAAAATTGAGAGCATTATATCATATGCTCAAAATTGTTGCACCTCAAGTTGTCGTTAAATTCAGCAAGCAAAACAATGTTGAGGCACAAACTTTAAGCATTTGATTTTTTTTCTTTGTTGCTTTTTTTTGGGGAAAATCGACAGCCTTAAGATGCATCTAAATACCACTAATGGGCAGCAATGTGGAAAGCATCTTCACGCGAACGCATTACGCGTACTGTGATGGCATGCTTTGTATGTAGGCACGTCTGGAACACGATACGGCGATATGTTTGTCCAGGGTGACAGGAACAGACTCGGACAGGCCCTGAACTGGTTCACAAGGCCTGTGTGTTGTCCAATGCAGCTGTCCCGTTTCCTATGCTCCATACGCTCCAGACAGAGCTGTACTATAGTCTACTGTACAGTACTGTACTATACTGTACTCTAATATACTGTAATGTACTATAAATATACAGTACGTCCCTATATCCAGAGTCAGCAGACTGCAACTTGCCTACCGATTATTTGCTAATTGACTGCCCTTGCCGCCAAGACACGCATCGTCTCTCCTTTCTTTCACCTTCATTTACTAATTAGGCTCGAGCTGGCTGAATAATTCAAGTAATTCGATATACAGGCTCTGCCGAACTCCGTTTGCCTCAAACATAATTAATAATTATTTGACACCTGTGGGCTGGATTATTGATCGTATACAGGCCTCTTATCGTGCGGGTTTTTTAAAACTTTTTTTCCGTTTTTGAAATATTCAATTTAATTTCAAGCCATCGTGAGTTTATAATTCAAATTCCAAAATTGAATAATTTTATATTTCAAGCGGATGAACTGTATTGAACAGTAGAACATTCAAATTGGCACTTTCCTAATCGGAACTAGTAAAATTTAAATTATTATTAGTCTAATCATGAGTGTTTAACTAATTCAGATTTAGAGAATGATCCTAAATGAAAGAGCGTTTTAAAAAAATAAATAGTAAAACATCTTTCATTGAACTTTTTACTAAAACACGAAAATTTTAAATCGAATAATATTTGTTTATATTCAAAAATGTATAATTTTCAATGAGGACTTGAAACATCAACAATTGTGATGTTAAAAATTGTATTTTTTAAAAAAAGATTCAAAAGTATAGAATAATTTCAAATTAAATGCCGTAATGATTAAACAACTTTATATTAAAAACTGTACAATTTCACTTTTAAATCTTCCAAAATTGATAGTTTTATTTCTTATTAAATTCTATTCCTGCATGGAAAAAAATGAATATTCAACCTTAATATCTTGGAACTAGGTGACAGCCATATAAGATATTCAGTCTAAATATCTGTATATTCAGACTAAATACTTTAGATACTAAATAGGTGGCCAACTATCTAAGATTCAACCTAAGCATCTAGATACAAAGTTTGAATAACGGATGAATATATTTGTAATTCAATTTTTTGACTATCTAACTATTAAGTTAGAATATCCACCCAGCGGGCACGAATGTCTCAAGACGTTTTTAAGACGTCCTAAAAACGTCCTAAGTCAGGCCAAATAACGTTCTAAAAACATACAATGTTCCAAAGACGTTTTTAGGACGTATTTGGAACATTGAACGTTTTTTGGACGTTTTTTGACTTGACTTTGGACGTTTTTTGACCTGACTTTGGACGTTTTTTGACCTGACTTAGGATGTTTTTTTGGACGTTCTAAAAACGTCTTTTAAACATTACGTCCTGAAAACGTCTTTAGAACGTTCTAAAAACGTCCATAAATTTCGTGCCCGCTGGGCATTTTTTTCCGTGTGATTGATTTCCTGGCTTTCCCGGGTTAGTGAACACCCTGAAATATTCACTTGTTTCATTTTAAATACTTCGATTTCAATGAATAAAAAAATCTACAGCTAAAATTGTGACAGTAAAAAAATGTTGAAAAGCATTTTCGATTGTTCTCTATAGGACGTGCAATTTGTTTAAATCCAGAAGAAATTTTATAAAACGACTAAAATTCGTAAACCCTTGTGATTGGAAAATCACCCTGCATTGGTGGTCAGTAAAAAATTGATTGTGTCGAAGAGCCCTCCAGAGCGCAGCTCATATTTAACAAGTCGTAATCCCTTTAGGCAAATCGTGTTTTCTCTTCATTTTTGCATTGAGTTTTATTTCAATAGACTATTTATATGTACATGTTACTCGCCTTTTAATCGACTTTAATCTTCTGTGTTTTAATGATTAATTTCCGTATATTTCAATAACACATAATTGAGATTTGGAACTTACTCGAATATAATATTGAGCTGATATACGTTTCACATATGAGTCTGTTATAGGGAACATATAGCTTCCTTGCAACCTAGGTAACTACTGGACGACCTACCACGCGCTTCGAATGATTGCGGTTTATTACTCGCGAGTAATTTTATATCGGTTGTGTTTGTCCTTTATTGCGTGCACTGCGTATATATCCCTGCAACTTTCAAGTCGAGACGGATGGCAATTTTAGAATTACATTGGTAATTTCTCGTGGCATGAAATCACCTACGTCGATTGAAGCACAGATTTCTCAAAATATTTACAACAATATCTTCCTTCAAACAATAATGATTTCACTTTGCAAATATTATCCATACATAATATTCAGATATGAGTATTTCTTCAATGAAGCTTACGCTTTTTCTGTTTTTACCGATTGCACAATAACGGTTATCCTATAAAAAAGAAAGACTCTTCTCCATGAACAATAGAATTGCAGCAGTCAATCAATCAACTAATATCTCTTTGTGCAAGTTTTCATCGTACTTCGACACTTCCGGTATACATTCATGTGAGTACTATTAAGTTTCTTTTTCTGCTCTTTTTTTTCTCATCCCTCATGGCAATAAACTTCCCCCTCATTTTTTTCATGCCCTCTCTGTGCTGCCTTTTCATCATATCGGTTCTCTTTCCCAACGCGAGGTCCGCATCCCCTCGATGTGGTTTTCCAGGATTTAGTGCGCACTAAATAACGAGGCCAATAATGGGCATAATAATGATCACTGAGAGATTATCGAAATTGGAAAGACGCCAAAAGCTCGCGGGGATTTCTCGCGCCGAAACCGTGCTGCTCGCATTCATTCATTGGCCATTATCACTACCATATCATTTGCAAATTTAGGGCCTCACTGCGCCAAATAAAATGAGAGATACTTATATGTATACCCATTATTCGATTACAACGAGCAGCACTTTTTCAGTATTATTAAATCTACTGTGTGGTTAATGAATAAAGACTGGCGCAGATAGAAATTTCATTTCATTCTTGAGTGCACCCTAAACTCGAGTGGTGTCTCTGACACGTGTCTCCAAGCGAAAGAAAGAGCCTGGAATTTTAATAAAAAATTCCGAAGGAGGGTTCTGGAAGACGGAAAAGTAAGTGAACAAAATGAAAAAAAGTGTATTAAGATTGTATAATGTGTAAGTTTACTTGAAATTCGAAAACAGTTATTAACTATTAACCATTTTATTAATTGCATCTATGTATTAGTAAACAAGTATGAATATTTTTTTCAAAAGAATTCTCTTCCCTTTCTTTTCGTGCAAGCAGCTGGGTGAAAGAACTATGAATGCGCATGTCCCCTTGATATCAAATTAATATTTACCCAAGTGGTAGTAATACAAAACACAAGGGTTGCCCATATGTTGCCCATTAGTTGAATTGTGATGAGCTTGTGCATATGCAACGATAGGTACAATGTACACTGTACAGGTGCAAGGTACAGGTCCTAACATTACGCATTCCGTCACATACCCAATAGCACAAGCAATTATTTTCTACCAAAAACTCGAACTCTTTTTGGAATCCGCATTGGTATCATAATTATTGATATAATTTAGCACGCTTAAAAATAGTAATTTAGCAAATGTTCAATTTTAATTGGTGCACACAAATAATTTGTCGGATATGTGTTGAGATAAATCTCCCTTTTTCGGATGCAATAAAATGAGCTTCGTTCCGATTATGTAAACGAAATTAATCCAGAATGAGATATTACAGCGTTCACATTGAATTTTATCCAGCCAGAAACATCAAGGGGATTGAATTGGTGGGTTTGAGGAAAATTTCATTGAATATAAATTTGGGAAGTGATTTTGTTCAGCATAAACACGTACAGTATCAAAAATATGTAAATATAAAGAATTTGTAATAAAAGCATGTAACCAATACATATATCCAGAAAAATATCAGCTTAAATCAACATTTTATTCCTCCAATTATATTTTCAATTGAACCTATGATTTTAAAAATAATTGAATTAGCACATTTCTACTTAATTGTTACTAACTGAATTCTAGCTACCCCAATTCGTAGAATTTCAGTGAAAATCAGTTAAAACTAATTAAAATTTCGAGATATAGAGGCAGTTTCTCTGTTAAAATTAGATTTAGCCACAATTAGTTCACGATATCAAGTTAAATGCTCCGGAAAGTTTGCGTATATCGAGAGTGGGATAATTTAGTATTAAAGCCCGAAAGGATAGCTCGAGTTAACTATATCGGCGATTATAGTTGCCCCTGTCGAAGCATCGAAGCATATGTTTTTTGCTTGCCTTGCTTTGTTCCAAATAGTAGATCAATTCAGTTCTGTGTCTCATGAAACACCGCGAGACGGACAATGGAATACCCATGTTGGTTCGGGATTGTTTGGGATTTCCGTTTCCCTACGGTTCTCCGGATCATCCAAGATCACAAGACATTGTATAGTACTTGAGTCTCAGTGATACGATATCGTACATGCCAAACCGAAAAACTTTTCTCGAAAGAAGTCTCACTAAACTTTTTCATCTCTGACTTTGTACTCCGTGGAACAAACGCTCCGCATTTGCAACTCATAAGTCACCTGAATGAACGATATCATGATTTGTGATCTAAAGGCATAAAATTCAAGAAAGCTATTTTGATTACGCTATCAAAAAGTTCACAGATAAACGAAAGATCGTAATCATGTTCTAGATATTCACACATAATCGCAATACTTTTCTCGTCTTTGACGATCATTAAGGAAAATTCTGCTCCTCGCTTCTTGCAATTAGAAGTTCAAAGCAGCTTTTTTTTTTTGATAAAATATAAGTTTAAGGAAACAATATTGAAAGTATAAGTAAGTTCGTTCAACATCTCGATGCTTTTATACGTTCCAAGTTTAAGAAGTTGTCTTCCTTTTTATATACAGCGACTGCGAGATTAATTTAAGATGCGCGAGATGGCTTTATATTATTAACACGTGTCCTTTCTTAATGTGCTGTTCACGTGTACATACATTATGCATGTATTATACATATGTGTATGTCGAGGTGAGATGGCGCGATGCGTGACGAACACCGGAATCGAGTCGACCACAAGCTCGCGTGTATCCCTCGCAACCCCTATCGGTTTAATTCCACCCCCGAACGCATGCATGAATTTTGTTCAGAGCGTTTCACCCTCGCACATACATATGAGCTATTTATTCTTTTATTCTGGTTATATTTAAATTCTTTTCCTGTTGACTGTTCCACGGACTTTTTCCACGATATTATATTCTCAGTCCCTTATTCTTGGGTAAATCATTAAAAACATAATGAAATCAACTTCTTTCAAAAATTAATGAACAATTTGCATTGTTTCAATTAGTCATATCGTGTATCTAATTCAGGTTTAGAGAGTCTAAAGAATATGAGAGGGAGATTTTAAGTAAGAGGGTAAGAAATGGCTTAATGCTTAAATTTTCTTAAGTCAATATTCCTCCTTAGAATTTATAAAGCATTAAATTATGCAGGCTTTCAAATTGAAAACATTCAAATTCAGATTTTCCTTCCCCATTTCTTGGTTCTCTCTTTCTTTCATTCTACTTTACGCTTCCTGTCACAAAACTCGACTAATAATATCCGTCTTTCAATTTCTGCAGAGGAGTTTTTGAAGTACCTTTCCTCTTGACACAGTCGTTAACAGTATAATACGGTCTAGGGAGTCATATCGCAAACAACACGCTAGGAAGTCGAGGTTTGTAAAAAAATTCCACGAGAATTTACCGCGTGGAGGCAGAAAGTGGAACACACAAAGTGTTTTTTTCTTTTGTTTCATTTTTCTCCATTGAAAATAATAATGAAGAAATGCATTGTGTAGTTAGCGATGTGTGAGGCTTTACTATTTTTTAGTCTTTGAGACTTAATCCATATTTACTTGTTTCGAACATTTTTGTTTTTAGTACAACTAATAAAAGGTGCAAAAATCTATAGATATTAATGCTATTTTTTTAAAATATCTTCTTGCAAAATTCACATAAGAAGTATAAGCTTTGGAAACTCGGAATGAAAATAAAGGGTGAAAATCGTCGTTTTTCAAGATTGAAACGTTGGCGTTGTGTGCCCTTAGCCATTACGCTGCGATCATACGTTCGAGTGTCACGAAGGTTCTTATACTTATGGTCTTACGCATTAGGCGTGTTAGAGATACGCTTAAGTATATAGAGAGGTTTCATTGGGTCTCACATACACTTCAAAGTCGACAAAGATCGCGTGATTCTAAACACCCGTAAACAACCTTACGCTTCGAATATGAGTAAGACGACGGGAAGGGGTGTTTCTTCCCTTCTTTATTTTATTTTCCTATCCATTTTTATATATCAGCGTTTAAGATTTAAATGGCCTCAAAATTAAATCTCACCATTTTACGCAACAATACTACAATTGTTTATCTTTTCGCTCCGTAAAATTATTCTTTTATGAAATAGGAATGTGCCTATAGAGCGAAAAAATATACAGTTTTCATACTTTTTTCCCAAACGAAGAATTCTTCAATAATTTCGTTTTAAAGAAAAAGTATAACAATTATACATTTAATGATCGTGAATTGTGTAACTAAACCTAATTGCAGAAAGTCAGTTCAAATATAATTTACATTTTGATTTGTGAAATAACACAATATTACAGTAATCTGATTATTATCGCTCCCACCCATAGTATTCCGAATTTAAAGTATTTGACGGTTTTCGCAACAATGTGTATTATATTTCGAAAAAATATAATCGCGCTGAATACCTTTCCAATTCATTTTATTAATGCGTATTGCAAGAATGTGCAATTATAAATGTTATCGGCATTGTCAATCTATATACCTACCGACAAGTTTAGATTCAGAATTCAACAATAAGCTTTCATAAACAGCTGCAATATAAATTATATAGAACACACGAATCATTTAAATTTTAACGTGTAAAGGTATATTCACACAAAGAACCAGTTCAGGGTAGTATTTACCCATCTGCAGGTAATATTTACCCTCAAATCGGGGTAAATATTACATTTGCTTTTTTGTGACTTACAAATTATTTGTGCCAAAAACATCTCCCTAATATCGAGACACAAAATATTCCAAAAAAGTTTGATCTACCTAAAGGCAGTGGAAACCTCCCTTTTCACCCCCTAAATCAACATAAAAATCCACAAATTCACCTTAATATTCAGGCAAAAAAATTGTATCAAAAGAAGCATTTGATATCCAAAAATTATTAAAAAGTCTCATCCCTCTAAACTAAGTGAAAGCCTCCTATTCCATCTTACGGAATGAAATGTCGTGTAATGTTTTTAACATCATATGATTCTATTATTAACCATCAAATTTTTTCGAACTACTTTTTTCTGCATAGCATTTCAAGTTAAACGTTTATTGAAATGTATACTGATGTTAAACAAAAAAACTTTCAGTGGCAAGATTGAAATATTCAGAAGCTTGGAAAATGGGACGAAAAGAGGTTGAAAGGGGATTAAAGTTCCTTCAAAATGGAAGCAATCAGCCCTTGTAATATTTGTAATCACCCGTTGCAATATCTAACGTTCCGCGCTCCTTAATGTAGTGCTCGGCATGGTGTTCGCGCTCGTTCATGTAATATCGTTTCTGCATAACGAGGTTAGTTTAGTAGGCGAGTAGTTAGACACGAATAGAAGAGGGAGGATGGCTTGTGGGTACAGCACTTGTGTACATGAACTTAAAGAGGGAAAGGGGATGATGGTGGTACGCGGGCGAGTGGGGATAGGGACGAGAAGGCGAAATTTGGACGCAGGCTGGCGTCTTAGTAATATCCGTCGGGAAACCGGAATCTTCCTTATCTCGAGGTCGTGTTCACTATCCACCCTATTCACCCTCTACTCCTTCCCAGTCAAGAAGCGAAAGGACGAGATACCGTCTAAGGCGACTGTAAGGACGCGAACCTGAACATCGAACAAGCCGGTTACGTTGAGTGGAGTTCGAATGCTTCCTCCTGTGACTTCCATACTCAACATTTCCAAGAGAGGAGCGTTTAATCAGGTCTAGGACTCTAGGTAAACGACAAAGTTTCAAGAATCTTCAAACCATAAGTCGCCAGTATTATGAAAGTAGATTTTAACAATTAATTTTAATTTATTATTAATTTTAAAAAAACAATTTTCCAAAATTTAAATTAAAAAACACCAGGCAGACGTACCCTATTACATTTTCTAATATCTCAAACATTGCAATGTTGTAATTACTGTATAAATACACTGAAAAAAAATATTTGTGCAACAAAAATTATTTTGTTGGCTGAACAAAATTCTTGTTGGTTCAACAAAACGTATTGTTGGTTTAACAAAACTTAATGCTATACCAACAAAAATTTGGTTGAGCCAACAAAAAAATTTTGTTGCACAAATACCAAGAAAATTATTTTGTTGTCCGGACCAAACCTTTTTTTCAGTGTAATTCCGGGGAATATAATTATTTGCTTGGTCGGTAATTTTTTATCGTCACAACCGACTATAATATAATTTTAAATCGTCTTTTAATAGAAGCAAAAATAAAATACATTTATTTACTCATAAAGTTATTTATAAAGGATCTAAAACACTGAAAAAAAAAGGTTTGGTCCGGACAACAAAATAATTTTGTTGGTATTTGTGCAACAAAAATTTTTTTGTTAGCTCAACCAAATTTTTGTTGTTATAGCATTAAGTTTTGTTAAATCAATAAAACGTTTTTTTGAACCAATAAAAATTTTGTTCAGCCAACAAAACAATTTTTGTTGCACAAATATTTTTTTTCAGTGAACTTTGAATGACACCCTGTTTAAAGTCACTTGAAATCTCTTAAAATCCCGGGCAACACCGGGTAATGGTTGATGATAAAAATATATCCTGTGGGAGAATTAAGTGGCGATATTTATTGTTTAACAATATTCTGCTTGTGACATATGAGAATGGGGCTTATTATTATTGACTATGTGATTCGTCTTCGCGTCACTGTGTTAATAATATCCCATGCTGTTCCGTGGTTCGGGAAGACACGATTATTGCCAATTACTGTGCGGTGCCGGGTGATTCACGCCCGGAGATTGTCACATTCACTGCAGATTCAATTCTAATAATAATTTATTGCATGCTGCGCTCTCTCTATATCGCCCCTGCCGCCATAGTAGTGCCACTTTCGGCTCGTATATTAAAGTATAATACAGGAGCATGTATAACGCGTCCATTATATTCAGGTAAATGATAATACTTCCGCGGTAATTTAGTGCGATTTACGCAAAAGTTTGTCGTGTCTATGGTACATGGAAACCGTACGATATTATTCCTATTCCCGCTGTGCGCGATTCCGCATCGTGCTGTTTTAGTTCGCTGGTAAGAAAATATTATCACCCGCATTACCGATGAACAATTTAGGACGATTGTTATAGGCATTCAAGGCTGGAACGCGATATCGAAAAAGAGAGAGGTTTCACTTCAAATAGCAGAGAAATATTATTTTCAAGCACGCAGCATTACAGGTTGGAGGCACAGGGTAAACAAAAGATATTTGGTTGATCCATTAAGAGCGTAGTTGATAATGATAATCTATTCATCCAGCACAGATCATTAACGCAGAAAAGAAAGTGCACTTTACAAAGCCTCGGCTCTACAAAAGAAAATGATTGGAAACCCAGCTGTCTGAGGTACATCAATATACGCAGGATAAGAGAGGATAATATATGACTCGATAAAAGCTTGCTTCATTCTGATAGTCCCACTTCTGCAGGATAAATAGGAATGGGTGGGCAAAGAAGGTAACTAAGGGGTGGAAAAAGGGAAATGAAGAGGAAGGATGGAGAAAGGGAGATCGGGATTATCGATTTCGAGGGAATCGCGAGAGGCTCGACATCCAAGAAATATACGACAGGTTAGAAATAAAGCCATGTTCCGCTCGGAAGATTACCGGATTCTCCCAGTGTGTATACGATTCGCACAAGTCCATCTCTCTTTCTCTTCTTCCCTCCTAAACCCTTCGACCTACACGTGGAAAACCGGAAAACTGCAATACTACCGTACATCACACGGAGATAAAAGTTTACCGCACCTTCACTGGAAAATACTGTACAACGGAGATGGGGAAATGGATTGTGCCGATATAATGGCGTTCATCATGGACAGAACGATGTAGAACGCCGTGATACGTTAAAGCGCTTTAAGCAAAATACATCAAAACGATCAAATGAATTCTCTTGTCGCCAAATTACCCCCTCTTTTTCACAAAATTACCATCTCTATAGTTTGTTTCAAAGAATCATTTGCCAATCCTCAAAAGTTAATTATTGTGGTATCTATACCTATACACGGAGAAAAATGGATATTTAAACTTAACATCTAGATACTCTCTCAATGTGAATTAGTAAGAAGTTACTAATGAAATAGTGCCGATTAATTTACTAATTCACTTTAGTAAGTATTTTTACTATTAATTAGTTAAAAACTACTAATTTACAGTAAAAAACTACTAATTCATTTAGTGAGGGTAACTAAAGCAATTAGTAAGCCTCACTAAATGAATTAGTAGTTTTTTACTGTGAATTAGTAGTTCTTAACTAATGAATAGTGAAAATGCTCACTAAAGTGAATTAGTAAACGAATCGGACTATTTCACTAGTAACTTCTTACCAATGCTGATTGAGAGAGTAGTCAAAAAATTGAATTACAAATATATTCATCCTAAATATCTAGATATTCATCCTAAGCATAAAAATATTCAGCCTAATTATCTCATTTTCCAAACTTAGTATCTGGATATTTGGATTGAATATCTTAGATAGTTGGTCAGTATGGTCACCTATTTGAGTATCTAAGATATTGAGGCTGAATATGCAGATACTTAGACTGAATATCTTAGATGGCTGTCACATAGTTCACTATCCAAGATATTAAGGTTGAATATCCATTTTTTTCCGTGTATAATACTTAATTCAAAATTGTCGACTCATAAATCAATTCTTATTTTTTATTTTAATCGTATCGAAAAGCCGTCATCGATGGAAGTTTCTGTATAGAACTGATGGGTACGGTATGCATGAATTGAAATAAATTATTATTAAAAATAAGCCAGCAAATGCGGCAAACTGGCCGGAGGCATACATCATGCATTAATCGACGTTCGTTAATGGGTAATAACAGATGATGGCTAAAATTTCACGTATATATAGCTCGCGTGCACATGGTAGATGATACTTTGGAGGATCTATTTACGTAGTGCGGTATATTACTTGGGAATTTAATTAATGAGACCCCAAGTTCTCGATCAGTTTCCCCAGTCTGTATAGAGTGGAGGCCCATATATACCTACATATGAAAATTATCTAACCGATACTAAGTACTTACCTCAACGAGTGTAATGAGAATGATGAACAGCGGTGGCGGACAGCAAGTGTAGTGATCTGCATAGTATTTTCGATCTCTCTCTTCAGTCAGAAATTCAGTCCCGATCATGCGGACCATCCTGAAAAGAAAAAAAATTTTTTTTAGTAATTTTTGGGTGTTTTCACTTTGCTTGTATTTATATTACATTTATGTGCTCATCAAATATGTGCTCATTACGATTAATTAGCAAATGCATTTACTTCCTCACAGAGGAAGCATTAACGATTTTATATCAATATTTAAAAATATTAAATTTTTTTCTATAATGTATAAATGTAAGATATAAATGTATATAAATATTATAAACCATTTAAAATATTTTTGAAATTATTACGAGGGCAAAGCTTTCTCTGTGAGAAAGAAAAAATATTTCAAAAATTTTAGTCATAAGTTAAAAAAAAATATAATTTATGATATCATTTGCATTACCTAGAGAAAATGCAAACTTTTTTAAATATACAGGAAGAATATTAGAAACCTGAAAGAGCAAGTTAATGTGGAATGGGAGTGAAGATGACCCAACTATGCTATATAAATATACGTCTCGTAGAAAATAGATAAAGTGTTAGAAGAGTTCGAAAGAGGGCACATAAAAATAGTGTAGCGGTTAATAGGGCCGACGGTTCTATAACTAATACGTTTAAGTTTTCCGCATCGAATTTTATTTTGTGGTGATTTTCATTAATTCCAGAGAAAGTGGTTCCGACCCAGCGTGGTTGAAATTGCTCTTTATTCTCTGTAATTGCCTCTGTATACGAAAACTGAAGTATCTCCAGCACCTGTGCCATTTGCTCTCTGTTGCATGTACTTAGCTTAAAATTCCACCAAGTCCGTGAAAATGAAATGTGTTAATTAAATTACACTTTAATTATGTATATCTTTCATTGTGCTTAGTACTAAGTGTTCTTAAAATTGAAAAAAATTGTAGATTCTTAGACTCTATTGTATTACAAATAAAATTTATAAATACTCCAAATAATAAATTATTTATTGCGACAGTTTTATGTTCTATACCCAGAATTAACAGCTTCCGGAATAATAAAATAAAGTACAAGCTTCCGAATGCGTGACATTTTCTTCATTCGGGCAGTTAAAAAGACGACTGAGAAAACATCTAAATTATCCAATATTTTGGAACTGCGAAGAAGATCCAGATGTTTCGAATCCTTTGATCCAGATTTCGTTATATACAGTTTCTGTGTCTGATGTTTCATTCCAAAAAAAAAAAGAGATAAGAATTCAGCTCTCTAACGCCTTTAAAAAAGATCTAAATCTTATAAAAAAGATCTCTTGAATCGAATGTAACGTTTCGTCCTTTCTTTTTAACACTCAAATATCCTCTGGTATTTTATCTTTCGCTTTTTCCTGCTTTTCCACTTTCGACCTCGTTTTGTATTTCAATTAGTCTGCATTTCGTATCAAAGTAAATGAAAATTTTTAAACATATATAATTTATTTAGAAGTTGCGCAAGTAAGCAAAAATAAGTACTACAAGTTACTGAATCTGATTACACAAAGTGAATTAGTAAAAAAAATCGGCACTTCATTAGTAACTTCTTACTAATTCAGATTGAGAGATCATGTTACTTACTTTTCGTCCTATTCCAACAAGTATCAATTTCTTTGATCCAAAATGCTAAATTAGGATCGATAAGAGTAATCTGCGTTTACATAAACAATAACCAAGAGCAGGTAGAAAGAAGGAGGGGTTGTAGAGTAAGTCGCCTGAGTTCCCAGACAGGCGGAACATTCATGGTAATGAAACGAGGTCGACGTTGATCCTCGTTTCGAATTCCGTGGACATTTTACGACAATCCTACGTATATATCTATATATGCAGCAAGAGCTTTATCCCACCTGAACCATATCGCCTTTTTCCTCTCTCCAACTGCTTTTCTTTCGGTCCTGTGCTATACTACCGGAATTTCCAAATGTTTCCGCGTCGAGATCTTCGACGATCGGATACGCTCGAAGAATAGGAACTTTAAGGTAATGACAAAACGCGAAAGTGCACTTTGAAAGTTTAAGGTAATTGACATCGGCAAATTCGATTGTTTGCCACGCTGATGAAAGTGCATTCCAAAATTTTACTGATATGCTTTAGAAATTAAACTTTCCTCCTTTTCTACGTGAAACTAAAGATTGAAACTCGCTCGAGGGAGAAGTATCCAAATTTTGATGGCATATGTTGCAAATGGAAAAGGTCAATTTGAAAATTTGCATAAAAAATTTAAAATTCATTTTTTTTTATTTTTAACCCTACCCAAGTTCATTATCGAAACTACTGTACCAAATTGTGATCGAAATATATTCCTCTACAATCTCCCGATTGTGTAGGGGCGAACCGAAGGATCAATGTATATTTTTTTTTTATAGTGGAGATTACAGAGCTAGTACAACGGGGGGAGTAATTGATTTCTCGGTACGTTTTACGACTCTTTATTTTACGCAGTAACGTGTGTCGTGGACATAAAAATGCTTGAATCCAAGCTTGAGACCCGCGTGTGCACGAAGGGTTAAACAGTTTCGCTTTCTTTCTCTTTCTCTCTCTCTCCCTCCCCATTTTTTTTCTCTCTCACCCCTGGTTTGGCTTCCTTTAACTCGGGTTTCAACCCGGAACCCTCCGGTCGTTCTTATCGATTCACGTGCCGCTGCACAGAGTCAATCAGTTTTCTTTAGCGCACCGAGAGGGAACGTACCGAACCAATTGTACGAAGTGCACCAAGTACGAAGAGATATCGACAATTTCACGAGGATTTTTACGGCTCTCGCCTTCTCTCTCGCTGGAGAGGGACACCCTTTCGCATTTTCATGTTTATGGCAAAATACTCTGGTGGCTCGCAACGCGCAGTCCAAGCACGTGACGTACCTGCCAGAAGTCAATTTCCTCCCTCGCCGAGAAAAGAAAGCCCTTTTCCCAAATTCTTTTTCGTTTGGGTTCTTATTTCGTCCGCGGAATGAGGAATTCTCTTTGTCAGAACACAAAGGATCCAAATAACTTACTTATTACACGTACCAATAAGTCGCAATATCAAAATTTATTGCAATGGCGACATTATTAACTTTATGTCTTGAAAATCGTTTTTCGAAACTGGATTTTGCGTATAAAAAAATTCACTCCGACAATCAAAGTTCTTATTATTTTTTCATGGAAATAGGAGGAGTTACTTTAAACTATTCTAAAGAAGGTGTGCTATTTAAAATTAATTATGAAGAATTCTTTTCTGCAGTCTCAATTGTTTTTTAATATGCGACGCATCAGTTCGATTTTCCAGTACAGTGCGGGATATTCCTACAATTTTCTCTGTACTCTTCTTCCAAGACAAATAAGAATAAGCGGAGTAGAGACAAGCGACAGACAATGTGGATTCAGTTTCGATGCTTTCAGCGATGTTGTATTACTTTATTATTGAATTTTTGAAACAGCGTCTTCGGTAGGAAGGTCGTAAAATTGGAGATGAAACTACTGTGAATAAAATATGACATAATTCGGAGAAATATTGAAATTTAAGAAATATACCTGATAACTGTCTTAATACTTTAAAAAATTGTGTATATATTTTTTTATTTATCGCAAGTTTTTTCAGACAAAGTCCGGAATAATTTGCTGACTGTGGCTTTCTTGTAATATATTTGCCAGATCGATGAGTTATACCGACAAGCTTCTACGTCATTCACTTTCTGCCCGATTGCTCCGACTTCCGCTTTTCTTATCCAGGACAACTTCAGAATCAATTTGATACAAGGAGAGCTAATAGGCGCCAGGAGAAACAATGGACATTTAGCGAAAAGGGTCGAGAGACAATAGAATTAATATCTTTCGTTTCGTACCGCGGCCGACTCTTCAGTCACAGAGTCTATTGTTTCGTCAACGCGTCGGACTGCTCGTTTCACGTTTTATACATGTCGAGAAATGAAAGGCACTCACTCCAGCTATTTTTCATACCAACCATCTCCCACTGAATAAAAAACGGACTTTCTGTGCCACCACTTTTATATGTCCGCTTTAATTAGAACGTCTTTTTGATAAGATCACTCTATGAGCAAGTCCTGGATGGTAAATAATAAAATTCCTTAATTATAATTTCGCCAGATAGAAATAATAAGCAAAATATATGCGAACCTCAATAAATAAATGGCTATATAGTAAGAAATTCCTATTACAATTAAACCGTTGTAATCAAACAATACAAATCATGTGAACTCATTCCTTCGCTTCGCGACGCCAATAAAAAATTTCTGGCACCGCCTATGTCTTGTAAAATTTTTATTGCTGCGCATCCGTTGTAACGATCCTGTCTCGTTTCATACACGCAAAGCGCTAATCAAGTAAAAGAATACTCGCCATTTCGCCAGTGATGTTGGACTTATAATTACGATCGCGTTTTTGGCAAGGCAATTAACAAGAATGACAGTGAAAAATAACATCAAGTCTGTTTTTGCGACAGTAAATTTGCTTTAAAAAAACGATGAGAATGTAAAAAAAAGATTGAACCTCTTAGTGTCTGCAAAGTCAATCACAAAAAGGAAAGTAAGAAGCCAAAGTGTAATTTATAACTAGTTCAACTAAGGACATAAATGTCGATTAATTTCTAATTAAATACGTTGTTCTTCTTTTAAGGAATTCTGACATTTTAAGACGCATATGGTAATTGTAAATCAGATGAAACATACCAGCAAGAGCAATTATGATCGTGTCCGCTCATCGCGTGCGCGCGTATAGATCTGCAGAAACCAAACGAAGAGCGAGGCTCGAGAAATTGTCTCGCGCGCAAAATGGTTTATCTCTATCCCCATAAACGGAGCAGATATTATGGATAACGGCTGAGTTACGGCTCAATATTTCTTCGTAATTATTCTACGTTAGACACGATACGATCCAAATGACTTTTCTCCGTATGCACCTACGCCACGCTCCCTATTCTCATCTCCAATTCCAACGATAATTCCACTGCGCAAAGCGGGAAAATATTAGAAATCGCAAACCGAGATCGGGACATACTTCAAGTCAAAGTCACTTCTCTAATTAAGAAATTAATTTGATTATATACTTTTCTATTTCACTAATTATTATACTACCCATGATTTCACTACAAACCCCTTATTGTTTACAATTACCTCTACAAATTTTAATAACATGATGACGTCACCCCGCCACTCAGAAAATTTTTACTTTGACCCCATATCAATGATATGTTTGTTTGATTCAAACAAACTTTTTTCTGAGTGCGAGGGGTTAACTACTAGCAATTTCGGTGTACGCCAGAATT
>JAUESH010000024.1:19841656-19881296 GCA_032275165.1 Synergus magnus
TCGACCCACTCCGAAATCTAACAAAGTTTCAATCCGACATAATCCAACCTAATCCGAAATCTCACAAAATTTCAATTTAAATGAATCCGACCTAATCTGATCCAATCCGACCTAGACGTCGCATTTTCAGGAGGGGTCGGACAAAAAATATGGTGTGTACCTAGGGCAAAAGGATATTATACCTCGTGTGATTGACGACCTCGCTTCGCTCAGGCGTCAAACTTCACCCTCGGTATAATAACCTCCTTTTCGCCCTAGACACACAATATACTATTTTTAAGTCTCACCCCCTCATTTTGTAAAAAGATTTCCTAGCTTCTGGAGATTTTGAAAAAAATTATAGAGGTATTTTATATATGTCTATTGATATACTAAATAAAAATATAACTGGTGTCTTCAAACGGTAAATAAAAAAAATCAATTCTTCAGTCATTTTACTCGAAGCGAATCGTGGGCGATTTCTTGGTTGAAAGAAAAACGGGACTTTAAAGAAATTGCTATTTTACTACTACATACTTATAATTTTATGTCGACATTTTACTGATGAAAATTTGCGATTTTTTAATTTATGATTCATTTACAAAATTATTGATTAATTCTTGTCAATTTTGAAAGGAAAATCTAGTTTCAAAATAAAATTCATGTTTAATTTAATTATTCAGGGTGATTTTCCAGTAAAAATGTGTAAAACACTTTTCAAGTAAACGCTGATACACTTCGATTTGATAGAAACATGTGATATAAATTCTGAACGTTCAAATGAACGAATTTTTGTATTTATTGTATTTTAAACTAGAAACAGTTTTAAAACATTGATTCATTTGCATTGAAAATAATTCTGTATGAAAGAAACTTGTAATGCCTATTGTTATTTTTAGTTGGACTAATATTTCTGTATAAAATAGAATTGGAAAAAAATATTTCGTTCATTTGAACGTTCAAAACTTTTGGTACGTATAGAAACCAAAAAAATTGGACTCTGTATAATTATAGAACATTGTAACTCAACTTTAACTTCTAAAGGGCATATAGTCCTTTATGATGTTACAAGTCATCTGCCGAGCAAATAATTACATTCCTCAAATTTGTTTATGCAGTAATGACAGTAGGGATCATATCATTACTGTACAAATAAGTTGACAAAATATAACTTTTTTTTAAATATTTAGGACCCGACAAACATACCTCAGTATTTCTTATTTAATTTCATCAATTTTCAACTCGATATCTTATCTATAACAAGAGTTAGTTAACAGAGAAAAATGCCGGTAACGTAGGGAACTTTACGTGATACATGCATGCCCTTAATAATAATAATAAAAAAAAAGAAATGCGGTGAGTAAACGACGTTGTCTGGTGCTATTAAACTCCCTCGATCTAACGATACCGTTTATTTACGTCCTTCCACTGATTATCTACCACGATTATGTAAATCATTATAAGATTTACATTCGCACGTAACCTGAACCACGCTCTTTAATCATTCGCCATTAATCCTGCTCATTTCCCCATTAATTCTCAATTAAGCTCAAGGAGCAAAAACCTGACTGGAAAAAGGTGGGAAACCAAGAAAAGCGAAACCACACACCGAATAGAATGAATATGCATATATGTTTCCGCGCGTAAACAATCTCGAGCGACGGAGTCGTTGGGACACGTGGTCGTGATCACGAAATCGCGTAGGCTAAATGAGACTATCCTCAATCTCACGAGAGTAACTCTCTTTTAAATTTTGCAAATGATTCTCAATACGCAGTATTCAATACACAAAAATCTGGCTATTCATACCGAAATTTCGATACCAAATAGCTCTTAAGTATGTCCCGCTATGCGTACCGAAATTTGTGTATGACTACTGATAGTCTAATATTATTAATATTTACATGATCGAGGTGTGCTGGGGCCTCGTGTTCAATCCATTACTGGCGGTAGGTATTCCCTGCACCTGTGTGCTGGTCGTAATAGTCCTGACCGCACGTTTATCTTTGAGTATTTTGGAAGCGCTGAGCGGAGTGGTCACACACATTGTCTCTCGTTGCACTCACTTGAAAACTGATCACTCGTTACACGAAAGACACGTGCCGCGGTCACTCGTCACAATTGCAACAAAATTGTAATCGCGTATTCTTGATTTTTTATTGTCTCGCGTTGTCTCGAGAAGCCTGCGTGACCCGAGGCTAACACACGCGCGTGCCTGGAAAGGCAAGACGAGTGTCACGATATTCGCGAATCGACACTCGAATTTGACACGAGCGTGCATCGGGTATCGCGATCGCTCGTACGTGTAAGCGATATTCTCAAGTCCTACCTCGTATGGCGCCACAGGCTTACTGGTGACTGAGTGACTGAGACTGAACCTTGGCTCAGCCACGAGCCAGCGGGGGTGTACACGCGCTCGCGATGGAGGGGATAACGCGACGCCGATGATTGGTCCGCGCCAGGGGCAAGGCCGTGTGGGGGGTCGCGAACACCAATCGCAGCACGTGCGCCTTCGCGCCGACGACGAGGACATCGAAGGACGATCAGCATTCCGCCGCGAGCCGCTGAGTGGTATGGTTCTCGTGTTTGATATTTTTTTATTTCTCGGTCTCGATTCTTGATCGCCAACGCAAAGAAGGCACCCACTCAATTATAGAATTTTTTTGATTCAGAGACAAACGCGGCCAAGTGACAATGCGAATTTCCAGTCGGTATTTTGTTTTCTGTTCCAGAAAGTTTTGTTTCGTTCCAAGTGAGTTTTTGTTTTCGTTTCGCGGACGTTTCGATCTCCTGAAGATCAGAGCTGGATTGCCTTAATCTACTTGTTTGGGGTCAATGATATTGAGCGGAGTATGTTTTTGACGAGTGTGAAATAAGTTTTTATTGAATGAGTTGAATAAGGAATATGAGTGTGCTGAATTGACAATGAGTTTTGGTGTAGGTGTTCGATTCCGTTTTAAGAACTGGAGAGAAAACTGTGAATCATTTTTTAATGAATATTTTGTAGTTTAAGGAGAACGTTTGATAGAAAAATTGCTTCGAGGTCTGAACGTCAAATGAACCAATTTACATGACAATTTTTATTTCTATACAATTGAATTGGAATTGTGTGAAAATAAAATTATACTGGAAAGGAACTATTTGGTTTTCAACATGAAAGTTAATCATTTTGATTATTTTTAGAATCTTCTAGAAATAAATTCGAATGTACCCTAGAATATATCATATCATAACTTAGAACCCCATTAATTTTCTTTATTTTTAGTTTAAAACTGGAAAAGTTATAGCGAGTGAATTATTTCCAGCGATATGTCATACGATGAATTAGAAGATTTTTTTGGAGGATGTATTCTAAAAAAAAAAAAAATAAGTTGTGATATTTTTGTTTATGTTTACATAATTTAATCATATGCAGATAAATGATTATTTTCATCTAATTGGTTTTTACATAATAAGGTTACTACAATCTTGAGAAGTTCGATTAATAGATTCATATTTAGTGGGTGCTATGATTATTCAAGAATTTTGTATCCATTCTTAGGCGTAAATATTTTTGTTACGCTCGATTTAACTTTTCAACTGGGGCTGTCTGGGAATGTCCTCTCAGATATTCTTAGTATTGACTAAATTCAAAAAAAGAAACGCTTCGTTCAACTGAATTTTATTTCTTCTTATATTATTCTCTAATTGTAGCTCAAAATTAGCTCTTTGGTTATTTCAAGTCTCTTTCAAAAATATACGTGTAGTGAAAATAATACAAATAAGGAAAACCCAAAAAAATTATTTTCTTAAAATTTCTGGAAGAGTTTTTAATATTTTTCCGCCTCGGTCTCGGTAAGAAAAATATCACACTCTCATCAGAGAAATAGGTTGGAACGTTGAAAGTATTGATCTCGTTTATAACTATATAAGGAATCATAAAATTACGAGCGTACATGTCTGTAAATTTGTGTGAAACAAAAAAAAATTTTGTTACATCTTATTAATTTTTACTTTTATTGTATCTATTGTGGTTTACTTAAAAATTTATTTGAATTTATCTTTTTGAAAATTAGAAATGATAATTTATGAACTTTACACTTGATATTAATTTTTCAATATTATACAATTGTCAGTTTTAATTTGTGAAAATATATAGATTGTAGACCACGATAGGAAAGTAAATTGATGTTTCGTGTACGCTACTTTTTATATGAAACACACAATTAGTATAATAGGGTTATTTTATATTGATTAATTTAAGGTTCATGTTTCTTTGCAACAGACGTCCAAAAAAAACATGGAATGATATTATTAAAAAAATAATCAAAATGATATGGCAATAAATAAATATTTAAATTATCTTTGTTCATTCGTTTTTAAACCTCGTATCCTGCGATCCCATTTATTATTATTAATAGAACAAAAAGAGAAATGTTTGTGCCGCGAAATAAGTTTGAAATAAGAAACTATATTTAAAATAATAAAAACGAGACAACTATAATTCAACGTTTTGAACTTAAAAACTGAAATGTTAATAAATGATTTATTTATTATGTATATCAAAATTTTCAGCTATACACAGAAGCGGAGTCAAAACTTTAAAGAGCCAAAACCAGAGCTGGTGGCCATCCTATTTTAAAAACGAAGAGAGATGACACTGTTGCTTCCTTTGAAAGGTTAGCAGTTATAAAGAATTAGGTGAAAGAGCCGGTAACAAATTCAAGTTTGTACCTGTCAAGGAGTGAGGTTTAGTTAGGATGTTGGGATTGGTCCAGGTGTGCGATTTTGGGGTCCGCGACCCAATGTCCCAATAGAAATAGAGAATAGATGAATACCCTAATATGGCATGAAGCTGGCTATTGTGCCTTCTATTAACTTTCAGGCGGGACAGTTTTTGTCGAAGAAATCGTGTTGTCCAGGTAAGTATATGGTTATTTACCGGAAAATCTAGCTCTTCATTGATACTAGCACGTACTACTTTATTTTCTCGAAAAAGGTGGAAATAAAATTTATTCCAGACAGGTTTCACCCTGATTGTACCAAAACCTTGCACCAAAAGCGCCAAGGTCCGCCCTCAGGCAGAATGAAAAATATGAAATATTTATGAGGCAAACGCTGCACAACACTTTTATTCGTTAATTTAAAAATAGTTTGTAAAAAACACCTTTCAGCTGAAAATTTACAATCCCGCTGGACTCCAAAATGACGGTGAATTTTCACATTAAAAAATCAAGTCGAATAATAATTTAAAATTAAAACCTACACACATAATCAGAAAATTTTTTATTTAAGACCATGTAGTAAGTGGGTCACGAGATCCACTGCCATTTTTTTTTTTTATAAACTGACGGTCACTTTTATTTAAATTCTCAAATTTTTAACTCGATGTATTAATTCGTGTGGACATCACTTTATCAAAAAAAAAAAAATATGTCAGTAATTGGTCACGTGACCCACTTAGTGCATGGCCTTAAACATTTAAAATTGAACAAAGATTGTAAATACAAGTTGTAGTGAATCCTTGGAAATGCTGGGAATTGTCATTGAATCCTACAGAGGAGCTTTTTTAAATGTAGGTGTTTGTATGAAAAGGTGAAACGCTTTGGGGCTCGTTTAAACGAAAGAAAAGGGACATTCAAGGTGTGGAAAAATACTTGCAGGGAGGTAAAAAATGCAGCGTTCCAGAGTCAGCAAAATCGTGGTTACACATACACAATTATTTACGTCTACGTATAGGTTTAGGGGTTGTTCATATTAGTCTCGTATTTGGACGGAACTTCTTTGACATTCCAGTGACCTACGTGTTGTGGAGACCTTTTGAAGCAACGTGACCGTCACAATGAGCAACGCAACAGAATATAATGCTTTGTCTGTGAGGAAGGCTTGCGACAAAGTGGACACCAACCAACCCCACCCACCAAAGCTCCCATTATACTAGGGAGTGCCCGGTCGTCGTTATAACAAAACTACCCCGATGGTACCGAGGTATATTGTACCGAAAATTGCAGACACAACAAATTTCCAACATTCTCAGGGGCTGGTATTGTCGGCATATGTGCTTACGTCAGAGGCTTGTAAAGAAAAAACGCTAATAATAAAACATTGTTATGAAATCCTTTAATATTTTGTTAAAGACCCCCCACCCTTTAAAGGAACATAATTTACTAAAACAAAGAAGAAAAGCGGTGTATTCAACCGAGCGAAAGTGATTTGGTTGAGAGCCTTATATTATCCCTTCATTATTTATTATCTTTTCGAGATGAATTTTCAAGAACGAATTATTATGATATATATTTCAAAATTGCCTTGAACGAAAGAACGGGCTACTGAGCAAGAATAATTGTAAAGATGTTTAAATTTACCCTCTGAATGTTAACCGAAGAGGAAACCTAGAAGGGATTCTCCATTTTATTTCAGAAACCACCATGTTGAATTTACATAAGTAGATTTGGAAATTTGCATTTGTACACTGAATATGAGTTCAGGCGAGGGTGCTCTTGTCATATCTTCTTTCGCTTTCGTAAAACAACGAGAGAAAAATATGTGGTAATTAACTGTGTGGCGTTGAATACATTGTGCTTTCAACGAAACTTCTTTACAAAACCCACGACAAAATTATTTTCTGTATGTTCTGTCTACATTATACTAGCTATATAGGTTCCATAAATTTTTTTTCAGAAAACCTTAATACACCTTGCATTAAATATCAATAACTCATCTTGTGAATCAATACCTTCAATTGACCTTACTGAAGTAAAACCCTCTTCATCAAAAACTTTCGATTCAGCAGAAGAACACATATTGCTTATACGGATCTTAAAAATTGAAAGTGATTTCATCTCAAACCCCTTTTCACAGTTGTTGGGTCTACTACATTCTACAATGCCTAGTACGATTTATAAATAATTCATTGTATCTGCAGAGAAAACGGTGGGGAGTGAGAGAGGAATAGAAGTAAATGTGATAAGGAGAGACAGGAAGATACAGAGTGAAAGATGGGCTCGAAAGAGGGCGGTCTCTTCCCTTCTCTAGACAGGCTCCGTCGAAATTCCTGAGCACACAAGATAAGAGAGCTGCGCCACCTGCAGCCACCTCGTCTTTGCAAATAAAATATCGTCTCTTGTCAACTGCTACGGGGGCGGGAAAATATGGCAGGGCGATATTCCAAGCAGGTACTGCAGCATACATGACTGCGGCATTAGGTGTGCGTGAAGACATCACAGACTCAGCTGCCTATCTTCTACTTATCTAGCACAAGGTGTGAATGGAAGCACAGGTGAAGTCGGCGAAGTTTTCTATCACTCCAGCTTTTCTCATGACGATCGCGTACGATTATTTGGAAAATTTAGTGGAAAATTTGTAAAAGTAATCATGTCACCTACATACTTTATAACTAAAAAGGAATATTTGTAATTTAAATCCATAATCCTAAGTCTGGACACGTATTACACCAGCTGCTCTACTTCCTTTTTCAAAACTTCCCTCCATGCCTTATTCATAAAAACTAGGATGAAATCGATAAAAAATTTATAAATGCAGCCTACGTTCTCAAAGTCATATAAATATGTCTAAATAAACACATAAACATTAGGTCAATTTTGTGACGAAAAGTTTTGGCAGGTCCTTTTCTGTCTGACAATCGACATTTTTGATTATTATATTTCGTATAACCGTTATGCAGGAATGCGAACTCGCAGGGATCATTTTTGCAGAGGCACAAGGGCAATTCCACTGTCCGTCCTTTTTCTCTTCTAAGAAGCAGGAAGATGATGGTCTTACACATCGCGGATATACAATGTGCGACTACCATGTACGATGCACATATCCACGTTTGTCTGTAAGGTTCAACGATGCGCAACATAAAATGCAGAGCAGAAACACGGAAAGAGCGTCGTTGTCTTTCTCTATACGTTATATTCCGGTAGAATAATAAAAAGCGAGCTTCTTCAACTCCCCTCACTTCTCACCCAAACCACCCACTCTTTCTCCTTTAGCAAGACCTGATGACACTTTTTTGCATCCTCATTTTTCATTTATAAATTATAGATAATATTGATCACTTTTGAAATCTTCTGTACACACCCTCTTATGAAATGTTTTGAAAATACTGAAAATATTTTTTGTAATCCTTTAAAATCCCATGAAATCACTTTAATCAACATTGAAATATGTTTAAATCTTTTGAATTTTCTTTAAATTCCTTGATATCCCCTAAAACCGCTTGAAATACCTTAAAATCCTACTTAAACTTTTAAAATGCTTTGAAATTTGTTTAAATCTCTTAAAATATAATAAACATACATTAGAAATTTGAGTGACCAACACTTCAACAATTTCTGCTCTCCCGTGCAGAAATTGCCAAATTTGTTCCCTATTACAAGTCAGGCCCCGTTCGGGCATACTATTTGTGGCCAAAATAAGACGAATGACGTGGCTCTGACTAGGGCCGGATCAGGTAACCGCAAGATGAACCGATTCCTGAAGATGGCGTTGCAATATACATACAATATATGTTCACCCTAGTGCGAAATCACATACGGCCCAGCATTGGCCCAGAGTCGGCAAAATATTGCCGAAGCTCGGCTGCTGTATCGCGCCAATGACGGAATGATAACTATGGCCTGCATTTGGCAGCCATTGTCGGCCCAACACTGGCTACCGATACCAATATTGGTCCAGCAATGTGCCATTAATGGGCCAGACCTTGGCTGATCTTCGTAAAACATTATTTGCCGTAGTAAAAGTGACACTTGATCAAATAATGTGCCGTTTCTGGGCCAAACATCGGCGGTGGATCGACAAATTTAAATAGCCAATATAGGCAACCAGTACTGACACAACACTGAGCCGATTAAAATGCCGATATTGGCCCTATAACATTAGCCGATTTTTGGCTGCCGAAATTGGACCAGGCCTGCGCCGTGTGTTCAGCTCCGGCAATTCGCACTAGGGCAGTGAAAATTTTCAACATTCAGATGTGATGTAAATAAGTGAAAAACAATTGGGTTGTAACTGAGGCCAGATTTGTCTGCTAAGTCGGGCCACCTATTGAGACGCTGATCGGTTTCCGAGTTTCATTTCGACTCTGGCCCCGTCTAGATAACCCGATTTGGCCCAAGTTCTGCCCGATCGGGCCCCGATCAGATTCATATTAAAATGTCAGCATGGGCTATTGTGCACAACTTGTAAAAATGATACTCTGTACTAAATCTATATTGAATTAAAGACATTTACTAACCAAATGAAATTTTTATGAAAGAAAGATTAAATCATCTGATTTTAAGTCAAGTTTATAAGTCAAACTTCACTTATCTCTATATCGCTCGCTGCTTTTCAAAGAACTTTTGATTTATATCCAGCTTAAACCTTTAAGCTCATCGGAAATCCTCAAATCCTCTTCACATCACCTCAAATCCTATAAATTTCAACTAAAAGTTAAGTAGAGACTTTAAAATATTTCCGATAATACATGAGGTTTAGTTAATTTCAAATCTAAGATTATGGAATTGTTTATTTTTTTTTCAAGAGAGTTCTCTCGAGAGTTCTACACTTTTTATTGAACCTTTTTTTAAAGGTTCAATAAAAACCTTCAAAAAAGGGTTCTTATAAGAACAAAGCTCATAATGATCTGTTTATTTATATAAAATATATAAACCTGAATGTTTGTATGTATTTTTTAAAGATACTTTGAAAGTGAATGGTGAATTTAAAAATTTTTTTTAATTTTTAATTTTCAACAAATTTTTAAATTTTTTACTTGACCTAGTTCTGTTGATTTTTTTTATAACATAGTGAACGCGTGGGAGAAAAAGAAAAATTCCCTGAAGTCCTTGTAAAAATTTTTTAGATTGAAAACGTTGAAAACGTAGTTCAACTAAATTAAAATAAATGCCCGGGCAACGCCGGGTAAATTTTTGCTATTAATATATATAGTACGATATATGATTATACAAGGGCAAGCCATCGAAATGGAAGATATCGTTCCTTTTCGGAATTACTAGATCTGGGAAGCGGGATGTGTCCAATTATAATTCTTCCTCTTTCTTTCCGCTTTTTCTCTTCTAGAGTAGATTACACCAGAAGATGTTTGAAAATGCGTTCCACGTTTTAGGGCTGCCATCAGGGAGCCTTGGCAATCTACGGACGAGAATCCGCTCGAGAAAGCAGACTTATTATATTTCTTTTACTCAGACCATTGCAGTTAGCCTCTTAGAAAAATATAAAATTTATAACCCATAGGTGTTATTGGTACTATCCTCTTATCAAAATTCTTTAGTGATTACTTTGCGCACTGATTGTGTATATCTTTATAATGTCAACAATTTCTAGACAGGTCGGGGTATATTATTTTATAAATAATCTCCTTCTGCCCGAAAGTAGAGGATACGGTATTAATTTCATGAATAAATTTGCTTAAAACACAGAAAACTGTAATTAAGTACAAGTTACAAGCTTTCGTGTCAATGACAATCTTTTTCATCTGCTTTCGTTTGTGGCCATTATTTATAATACAAGATCTAGAATTAATATATAGCGTGCCTACATATATCATTTGAAAATTGCTGCCTGCGTGTATTATCCTCACAAATCTGTCTCTTATTCTCATAAAACTGTCACAATAGTTTATAACGTTAGTTAGTCACGTAATACTTCCATAATTCTTAGGTTTAGAGACTAGAAGCTTTTGTTTATAGAGTTTATAGAATGCAGATTGTCCCATGCCAACACATACACGAAATCATGCTGTTATTTTAGTTTTTCTCTGACTAATTTTGAAGACGTTAAACAACGTGCAATTCAGTCTTTCTCATAGAATTTGAGTACATATATGCTCAGGTTCTTTGGTCTCGGTTCACGATTATACACATTACCGGTATAGCGTGCTACCAAAGGAAGACACGCAATGGAAACCAGGAAGGTAAAAGACATTTTTTCCGTTCATAGAAACGGAAGTGCGATTCTTTAAGAATGCAGCAGGTACTCGCATTGTGTACTCGGAAATATAATTCTACATTAAAAATCTTTGTCATCATTACTTTTTATGAATTCAAATCTATTTTAATTGTGGTTTATAAACCTTGAAAAATAATTTTCATTTTAAATTAGCAAAAACAACCTTCTTATTCGAATCTTTAAAATATATAAGCAATTTTCACCACTTTGTTTACGTTCGTGCTGAGACTTACCTGTGAAAGAGAGGTGGTTCGTGAATGAGGATGTGGAAGTCGTTTTCTGAAGAAACCTCTCTATCTCGATGATGAACGGCGCATTTGAAACTCCGAGACCGTTTTCCGCTCATCTGCAACCCAAAAATGATTTAAATTAAATTACCAGCCCTAGTATAATCAAATTGTCAGTTTTAAAAAACTTGACCTTTTGAGTTATAAATCCTTTAAAAGTTTAACGTGATTTTAAAAAATAATTCAAGCAGCTTTCACTCGACGAAAGCGAAAAGAAGATAAGAAGCTATGATAGAAGGGAAGATTGATCGGCTGGAATCGACGTAGACTTTAGAATTATAAAATTGAGAAAAAAGAAAAAACAATTTCTGACGTGACCAACTAACATCTTCCTTCTTTTTCTTGGTAATTTCGGGGAGCATAAAACGTGGAATAAAATTTTGCCGAATTCCTCTTACATTATTTGACTAAGCCAAATAAAGCCTAGCTCCATCTGCAGAAGCTTCTTCATCAGCCATTATGTGTTCAACGAAGGAAGATGTCCACTCTGGTATACTCCTAAAGCTATATGGTACACAAACTACCTATTCACCCTCTACTATAATTCTGTGTACGTGTAGGATTGTGTGTGTCTGCTTTGGCCAGTCCTTATAGAGTTCTAGACCGCTCAGGATCTTAAAGCAGAGGATACGTTGTGGACGGCGATAAACTCGGAATAAACGATCGAGATTAATAGAACGACCTTATCGATCGAGTCGGTCTCATGGAGCCTCGTAAATCCAGGTCCAAGATTTACTTACGCGAATTCGCCGCACCGGTCCTCCTTATCCTCGTCCTCTCCCTTATTCCCAGCTATAATTTCATTGCCAATAAACCATGAGATAGATAGGAATCGTTATTGGCTAGAAATACGCATCACCATGGAGTATTTTTATGTATATGGTCAGATAGGGCGGATTTCGAAGAAAGGTTTCAATTAATAAAGAGTATACAAACTAAATAAATAAATGGCTCAAAGGCGAAATCCAATCGGTTAAATAATTTTATTTAAGGACTTTTCAAAGTTTCTCAGATCAGATAAAATGCCGTTAAATCCAATTATCAAAAATCTTAAAGATACCAAGAAATCTTTTAACATTTTCTAAATTTCATTCATTTCAGAAAATCTCATGGTTATACTTTAAAAGATTTTTAAGTATTTCAAAAGATTTCTAGAGATTTAAGGGGATTTTAAAAGTATTATATTATTACCTCGATGAAATCTCAAAATCAAATAAGATCAATTGAAATTCTTTAAAATTTCTCAAAATCAAATGTATTCTCTTAAATTCCTTTCAATTTCTTTGAATCCCATTAAATATCGTGAACTCCCTTGAAATTGCTTAAAAATTAATTTAAAATCTCGAAATCCTTTGAAATCCATAAAAAAACACTTTGGATGATTTGGATCCACTGAAATTTCTGATAAGTTCAAGATATTTTTTGAAATCTCTTGAAAATCCTGAAAATTCTCAAAAATATCTTAAAATCCTGCGAAATTCCTTCAAATGTCTTCATATTTTTAAAGATTGTTTAAAATCTCTTAAAAATCCTAACTATTCTAAGAAATTCGTTAGAATCGATTGAAAGTTGTTATTCCATTTTATATTTCTCAAATTTTTTTTAATTATTTAAAATCCCTGACATTTCCACGATTTCCACAATTTCCAGATCTTATTCCCTTAATAAGCAAATATAAAAATGATTAAAATCCCATGATATTATCTAAAATTAAATGTTATAATATTATCTGTGATTAAAAACTTGAAATCTTTTCTTTGTTGAAAAAGAATGTGTCTGTTTATATTAAAATAATGAAAACATCAAAAGCTCGAAGATTACAAAGTGGACACATTTTGATTATCGTACGAATATTTATCAAAGAAAAATAATGATTCTGCTTGAAATAAACATAGTATGATCAAAGAAACAAAGTTTTGATTGCTTCCTTTCAAAATATACTCGGAAAAATAATGCATACCTCTAGAGAAATGGTAAAGAGAATTCTTTCTTAGTCGAACACAGAAACAATTTCAATCCCTCTGTTCCTCAAAGAAATAGTTATACCGGAATGTGAACTAGTATAAGACGGTACGGTACACCCCTGGAAAGGATTGTACAGATTATCCGGTCTAGCTTCGGAAAATCCAACGTTCACATTTTCGTCATTCGACGTAGTTTGCATACAATACAATACAACACAATACAATGGTTGGATGGCTGCTGATCTCTTTTTTGAGCTTATGTATTTTTCAGCAAAGGCTAGCATTCGACCTCTCATATTCCACCCCTTAAGCAGATTTTCCTCCAGTGTAGGAAATATTACAAGGCTTAAAGTGAAATAATAACAGTAGATATGAAAGGGCCTAGAAATGTGTGTGTAGTCCACACACTTTGTATAGTCTAAACTTCAAAGTATGCAGTGAAAATGTATTTATTTCCAAAGAAAAAGTTTTAAATTGTACAAATTTGAACAAAAAAGAGCATATAAGAATAATTTTAGATTAAAAGGTAAATATATATGTTAAGGCATTTCACGGTACTTCAAAAGATTTTAAGGGATTTAAAAAGAATTCAAAAAAGAGTTTTTTTTTTTGGAGGGGGTTTACTAGAAGTGTGCAGTCCAAAATTTAAATCATTTTAGGCCCTGAGACATGACAATTCAAGTCTCAGCGAGCAAAAAGTGAGTTTAAATATTTCTTTTCGGGGACCAGATTTCTTTTCATATTCCCTTTTTTACATTCTTATCAGAGAAGATATTATATTTGTGTAAAATTGGATTCCCCCTTTTTTTTTTTAGTATTTCTTCACGTTTTGAGATCTATTCTCTATTCAAATGACATATAATTCTTTTAAAAAATATATATTTACGTTCTACTGGATTTAAAAGGAATTTTAATTATATTTCAAAGACATTTGACACATTCCCATGAATGTTTTGCCCTCAATTTTCTATACATATTCCTCTGGTATATCCTCAATAGACTAGGAGCGAGTTTCCATTAACGTGAAAACAGGAAATCCGAGTCCATCCTCGTAAACATTCCTGTGGATGGACAGGAGTTTAATTCGATTAGGGTGCGATCATCACATCCCTCGGTCGTTCGGTGAACTCTGTACAGTGAATTTTCCGGCCTAGGCATTATCACAGTTTGCTTCGATTCGGTTGGGCACGATACGAGTTGGGCAGAACCGTCTCCCGCGTGAGTAAACGAGCTTTTGAATTACCTCTGGCTCGCCGCTTTGGTCGACTAATGGCTTGGATTAAATTATGTTCGACTGTTTACCTCGATGTGGCTTGCTCTGCAGCAACGTCAGCTCTAATTGAAATTCTTTCACAGATCTGCTACCTACTGAAATCTCCATTGGCTTGGATCATTTGCTTACTAGATTGTTGCAATGCCAATAATAATTCTAGTTGCGACACATATTAAAAATAAATTACATTGATTATATGCTCAATAGGGCGGGTCGAAAATAGAAAATTTTTTATAATTGAAATGAAACCATATACAAACGTTGCATTTCGGAGCAATAATCACTCGAATATTTTTAATTCTTTACAAGGAAACCATTTTTTTGTTCTTTTTATATGAGACTGAAGTTTGCAACGTTTACAACGAAAAATTATTTTTTTGTAAAAAGCACGAGACCTAAAATTTTATTGCGCTAAATGGTTCCATTTGATGTCCAAATAAGACCAAAAAAGTTTCATCCGACCACCCCCATAGTATGCCTGAAAATCAAATCCTAAGCATAAAAAAAATCTTTAAAAATCCTCAAACTTCGAAACCTAAAATTTTATAGTTTTAAATGGTTCCACTTAATGTGCACAGAAGCCCAAAACAGTTTCATCCACCTAACCCTCTAGGATCACCCCCAAAATCCACCCCTAAGCACACAAAAAATCACTATAAATCCCCCAAATTAGAGAACTAAAATTTTATTGTTTTAAATGATTCCATTTAATGTCCAAATAAGACCGAATAAGTTTCATCCGCCCACCACCTTAGGATCACCCTGAAAATCAACCCCTAAACACAAAAAAAATCATTAAAAATCCCTAAACTTCGACACCTGAATTTTATTATTTTAAATGGTTCAATTTAATGTCCAAATAAGACCAAAAATGTTTCATCCGCCCACTCCCGTAGGATCACTCTCAAAATCAACACCTAAAGGATTTTTAATAATTTTATTTGTGCTTATCAGTTGATTTTGAGGATGATCCTATGGGGGTAGGCTGATGAACCTTTTTCGGTATTACTTGGACATTAAATGGTACCATTCAAAAGAATAAAATTTTAGGTTTCGAAATTTGGGGATTTTTAATGATTCTTTTTGTGCTTAGGGGTTGATTTTGGGAGTGATCCTAGAGAAGTGGAACCATTTAAACAATTTATGTATTTTTCTTCAGAACAGTTGGTAATACAAAAAATTCACTTTTCTAGATCTACAACTTTTGAAAAACACTATTTGCGATATTTGGACAGTTGGTTAGTTAAAAAAAAACTTGAAAATGCATAAGGTAATATGTAAATTCTCATTACCCAGATTTTGAAGTGATTCAGAGTAAACGAGGTTTAAAAATTTATTTATCTTAACAGCTTATTTTAAGAGTAATTTTAAAAGAGAAAGAAGGGAGGGAAAGGTGATGAAAAATAGTTAAAGGAAAGAGGAAGTGGAGCATCAGACTCAAGAAAAAAGGCTTTTCGCGAGTCGATGGTCGAGCTCTAATGGAACGATAAAAAAGATTAGGGTGCCGAGAGGATCGTTAAAACGAAACGAGCCAACACACCGGACCGAGGTGCTTTCTTTTCTCCCTCCTTGCTTTTCGTCTAAGACCCTGGCATAAATGTATAAGCGTTACTAGCCGCGGAAGAAGCAACGAGGTTTGAAACTACCGATCGTAAGACATCGACGTTGATGCTAAATTTTAATATGCTAAAATATCGATGAATAGAAACGACTTGAGGCAGGATGAACATAAATGACATAAAAATGATAAATTAGCGAGCTTGACATTATCGATCTTGCCATTCATGGAGAGTGATGCACGATCCTGACATTGTGACATATCATTAGAAAAGTGAATTCGCATTGTAATTAATGTCATGTGAATTTATTTCCAGAATCGACTTCTTATTCAATGAGATAACTGCAATGATTGATAGTCTTTGCACGTTGAAAGTTTCATTCAAAAGTTTCTCGAAACTTGAAATACTTGGCAAATGAACGTAATCTTCGTCTCAAGATATGAATCCATAATGTTTCATTAAAACAGCTTTAAATTTCTAAGCTCTTGAATAGTCGAGGATCCCTGATAAATGTAGGTGAACAAACGAAGCTATTTGGCCAAAGGATGTTTGAATAACCCCATCGTGCAGGCAGCTCCGTTTATGGTTGGTAATGGTAACTTTAACGCGATTGGATTCTGCATGAAATGTATGATATTACTGTACGGCGATTCCATCGGGCTTTTAATTAGAAAATACGAATTGATATCAATTGACTTCCAGATTTCGAGCGTGCAGATCGTTTTCACGTATAGAGTTCTAACGAACAAGGTCAGTGAAAATCATTTTCAAACCCCACTTTATTGCATCCTATAAAAATAGCAGAGACAATAAATGTACAAAACTGTAGACAGTGTAGACCGAACCGATATTTTCTCATTTAAGGCACCAATACATGCGTCTATTATTTGAGCTAAAAATTCCAAAAGATACATTATTAACAAAGCACAATAAGAATGTCTATTTTTTGTAGTATTTTTGTCATTAATCTAAAACACATCCTTGCGTTCAAATCGTCTATTGTCACTTGTGGTCTCATTTGCGAGAATGAGAACGGGTTTTCGCTCGGATTGATGTCGGGGGCGCGGTTATAAACGCGCGAGCTGTTCGGTTTACATCAGGACAGGGAGGGTCGAGCTTAATCTGTGATGTAGGACGAACCGAAGCTAGTGAGATTTAGGTCAGGGGATAACCAAGACTGATATATGCACATCGAATTCAAATTGTACAGTTGTCTATAGAATGTTTAAATGTAAATTGATACCTATATCTAACATTTTTAATCAAAGCGATTGTCTTCACAATAGCATTTTTTTCCCATTTACAATATAATCGTTATATTGTGACCAATTTAGCTGAAACATTTTTTTTATAACTTGAAGCTTCAGTCCTTCGGCTTTATTAGCTTTGAATGTATTTAAAATTTGTTTCAATAATTAAACATGCATTGGAGGCATGTGCAACTGATAATTGTCGCTGAAATTCTATTGTTCGGTTTCTGTCCGCATTGACAGATTTGCGGCACATACGTAGTTGCAGATATCAGCTTAACTGCATAAAACAGTTGCTGCGGGACAAAGGGTCGTTAGTGGTACATACTGCTGCAGGCTTTGATGTTACATACATGCGAATGTTGAATTTCCCTCATGCGAAATGTCGAAATTAGGCGAGTGTATAGATACGCTGCAGTAGATTTGTGAATTCAGTTTCTTCTTCTCTCACTCGTGTTCCACCTCAATGCAGTATAATCCGAATATTTTCTGTCGTCTGGCGGGTTTCAAACTTTTAAGCTAATTTAATTATTCTACCTCGACAATCCCCCCATTTATCAAATTCATTTCTTCTTTATGAGAGCAAAACTCATGTTTCTCGTAAAAAACGACTCGAAATATGATTTATTCCATGCAACGATTTATACGATGAGTGATATTGTAAAATATATAACTATTTGAAACATGCTTTCTTGCAAATAATGCAAATAAGCTTTTATATTTGTCGACTTTAAAAAATAATCTTTTTAAAAATCATCTTTTGCGATCTAGCTGTTAATTATAGTTTTCCAGAAGGAGTAAAGTGCGTAAGGCTAATAATATTATCTTGTAACCTAGTCCTCTAAGAACCGATAAGAACCTTCTTAAGAAAGTTTTTCTTTAACGACCGCTGAGACGAAAGGCGAAGGGACACCAAACGCAATTTCCCGTGACAGCGTAGGTCGGACGTTTCCAAGGAAATTGCCAGTAGTTATCGAAAAAAGTGACGGTTCCAGAAACAGCTAACTGGAGGTTGTGGTGTCCTGTGCTACGTTCTGGAAACAACCTGACTGCATGGGTGACACGACGTAAACGAAGATAATAAAAAACGGAATGCGAATTCACTTTTAGTAAATTCAATCTATTTCATGTGACTATAGTGATAGAAGATATACATTGCTATGTTCCGAATAAACAAATTTTTAATAATTTAATTTTTTAGTAATTTTCCATTTTATACCATGGTAAAGTCTAAAGTATACTAATGCTTAAGAAATGTAAAATATACTATGATGTAAGAAAGCTATTTTAAATTAAGTACCTCAAGACGATCACAAATTTTCTTCTATCTATCGAAGACGAAAGATAACGGGTCGTGAGCTTCAGCCAGGTTCGATCGACCTTCTACTTAGGCAGATTTTATGTAGATTGTGTCGCAGATGGTACGTAATCTTGGAACGATGTGTTTTGCAGGTTACCCTCTTATCTATTGGAAGTGGAATAATATATCAATGAAGGCATATCACGCTTTTGTGATTATTTTACTTGAATCATTAGTTACTTGAGTAATTGAAACTACAAATTATTAGAGACTGGAAAAAGGCTAGTAGAAGAGCATAAGTTATCACAAAATTCAGATACATGAATAAATGATTTTGGAAACGCAGCTGATGAAAAAGAATAAACAAAATTACCTTTCGTCTTGTACAACTTTATCTTTATTTGGCAAACATCTTACACTATTCACTATTAAAAATGTAAATATTTTATTCTAGAAATGTACTATTTTTCTTTCTGCCTCCTGAAGTATTTATTCAGCGTGAGTGTGCGAACCACTAAAAGCTTTTAAAAAGTTAAACTCCTTCGCGAATCACGTCTGCAAAGCTTTCTACTTGGATTTACTCGTTAAATGTAAATTTACTATGTTTATAACAAATTTAACTGTATGATTTTTATTACTTAGAAAAGTTGACCAATTACATCTAATTTGAAAGTGTCTATCAAACTTTTTAATGTCGTTTCCGAAAAAATTCATATTTGCAATTTCTGTGAGTTCCTGACCAATGAAATGCAAAAGTTGCAAACGAGTAAACTTCTCTCGAGTTGAATCTATTATTCAAATTGAAATCAACTTAATTTAACTTCAACAAAGTAAAAACGTCGCTCGTTGACGATAAGAGCAAGAAGTCGTGGCCTGGTGCACTATGTACTGACAGAGTTCCAATTATGAACACTTAAACTAACGAGCTAGCAACCACTTGACGTTACTGTCAAACTACTTTCGCGAAGAGTAACTATAATCCATATTAATAAGGAGTTTATAGGATAGAAGTATACTTTGTTGAACGCGTTTCCTGTGTGATGCTTTCATCCGTTGTTTACCTACTCCAGTCACTGGTTTTGATGGATCGAATTGAAGCAAAAAGCTTTTTACTGGCGATAAAATTACGAGAAGAGAAATTAATCAAAAACAAACAAGTCAATCTACTTTATGTTTGTTTCTTTCTAGTGAGTCATACACACTATTTATAAATAAAAGTTTCTTATGTCAATATCGCCAGATCATACAATATTAAAGTATTGATTGACACCGAAAGGCGAAAAGATTTTGACATAAAAATCAAGATCTTTTTAGAGGAAGGTAGATAAATTAAGGCATTGATTAGGGAGAATCAAGGGCTTATGTACAAATTTTGCTGTTGCCCCGACCGGGCCTCGATCAAAAATCAGATTTTCAGGTCCGGGCCGGGTCGGGCCATGTGTTTCATCACCGATCTGGGCCGGATTTGGAAATTTCTACATTAAATTTACGCGCATCTACTCCCGCCGGAAGTGATTTCAAGGCGTCTCCGAATGTAATACGTTCGAATTTGCATAACAGAGCTTGCCAGGTTATTGTACCTGCTGCAAGCCAGGCTTTCCTACCACCCTAATTTTCTCCCTAGTGAATTCCCTGCTTCCAACCTTCTCTAACGGTCTATCTGGGTCTAACGGCTGCATTGTGCGAGACTTGGTACAATGTGCATCACGTACGCTGGCTAAGAGAATCGCGCGCTTCGCGACTTGTCCCCTTTCGTCCTCGTCGTTTCATTTAATTTCGAGTTTGTAGGTAGGTACCTACGTGGAGCAATTAGAAGTCGGCTCCATAGGACTTGAGAAGACCCTGAATTGGTATAGCACTGGTAGTTGGATAGGTAGGTTCGTTTACTCCTCACGACCGTCTCGAGATTCTATCTCGAAACGACGCCGTCTTTAATGCGTGACTAGGGTCAAGATGAGCTTCCTGCTTTGGAAACTGAATCCTGAAAATTACTATGGCGAGTGTCAGTGAACATAATCACGGAGAAAGCACTTCCGTTTCATCCTCGCTTCGTTATCACGGATTACACCTTTCTTATTTTATTTTTCCATCGCGTCGCAATTAGCAAGTTCTTCTTATATTCATCCTGATTCAAATCTAGCTGATGCATAAAACGAATCATTAAAATGCATCCTCCGAGTAAGCAATGCATTTTAAATTTTCGCTTGGGAAATAACGGCTTATTCTAGCAAAAAGAAAGTAATATACGAAGATTCTTTACTTATTAAAACCAGCCCGAACGCGCGCTCTAGCGCCCGGAGATGATTCCTATTTTTTTTAAACTTCTCGCGTCACATGTTATTGACCAATAAGGGTCCACGCATTTCGAGATATTTCGATATCTTCGACTTTCGATGTGTATGTCCTTTTTAGAATAGGGGTCGTGAACATAATACGTCACGCGATTTTTAGCTATTTTGGACCCCCCCGTCCCCCCAAGTCACACATTGTCACAAACCTCAGAAGCCTCCCTCTCCCTTCGGCGTCACGTCACACCTCTTTTTATAAAACATATTTTGTTAACCCGCTGCCAATTTACAAAAAATTTGTACCCGCGAAATTTGAAAAAATCTCGGTGAAATGTAGAAAAATTAAGCATGCAGAAAAAAATGTGACGTAACACGTAGAGGGCATAACTTTCTTCAATTTCTTTTCATTGGAAAGGGAAAGAGGGTTGGGAAAAGGTAGGATGGGTTTTAGTTGAAAAGAGGAGGGAGTGGGGTTTAGTTAAAGAGGAAAGTGGGAGGAATAGTTGGAAAGGGGAGGGGGTGAGCTTTAACTGGAGAGGGGGTCGGGTTTGGTTAGAAAAGGGAAGGGGGAGCGTTAGTTGGAAAGGGGAGGATGGGCTTTAGTTAAAAAGGGAACAGGGTTGGGTTTAGTTAGTAAGAAGACGAAAATTTTAGTTCAAAGGGGGAAGGGACGATTCGGTTGGAAAGGGGAAGAGGAGTTTTGGTTGGATGGGGAGGGGGTGATTAGTTGGAACGAGGAGGGGGTATTAGCTCAAAAGGGGAGAGGAATCCCGACTGAAAGGGGAAAGCTATTTGGTTGGAAAGGGGAAGCGTTACTCTCTGATCACTTTTTTATGATATAGAGAGATTTTCTAAATCTACCAAAGTTTTCGAAATTCATTTATTTGACGCGTTTTCTGGGAAATTTAATACTTTCATTTTTTTGAAAGCTAGAAGCGAGGCTTCATAAGTTAGTTAATTAGTTTACAGTTTATTGCAGGGATAAAACTTGGAAAAATAATTTTCTTTTCGATTCACTTTTGTATTTTTTGATGTATTTTATGTATGTTCATGCAGAAAAAAATATAGTGCAGTGATTTTTAGTCCAATGGCAATTTTTGTATATGATTTCATTTGAAATTGTAGTTTTTCATCATTTAGATGAACGAACCACTCGTCAGATAATTTTGTACAAAACTGAATCGTCAGAGGTTTGCTCATCAACAAGTTTCCGAGTTAAAAGGCAGTGAATAAAAATTAATTGCGCCCTCGAAATGAAAAAGCTTGGCATATTTTATCCAAGATGTATCCCAACTTCATCCTTTGGCATAAAGGAGAAATTTCAGATAGTTTTAGATTTCAGGTTTATTACAGAAAAAGTACATCCAGTTTAAAGTTGCGAATTGGTTAGCAATCTAAATACGAAAACTTTATCCCTTTCACGAACGTTATATTTAATTTAAAGTTTACTCCGCATAAGCAGTAAAAACGTGGTGTAGATCTCTCATTTTACCTTTCTTCGTGTAATTCGTGTCTGCACTCAAAAAATTATTCGTTAGAAATTGCAGAAATTTACACTCATTACATAAAAAGCCTATGACTCTGCGATATAAAAAATCTGAAAACTACTATACTGATTGAGCTGTAAAATTGATGAAAATTGGTCTATTCTCTATCGGTAATAGTCAAAGGAGTTTTCTAATTCAGTAATTATAGCCAAGCACCTTATTATTCATGGGCGGTCTCTGGATCGATGGTTCGTGTAACAAGCGGATGGACGTTACACTGCTCTCTTCAAATATTTTCTTCGTCGACAATTGCCGGTCTGCAATTTGAATCTAGCTAAAGCGTTGCCAGGAAATACTATCGTGAAAAGTACCAACGATCGTAAAATCGATTACAATGACAATAAATATTTGATTGGACTAAGTGGTGGTTCCGATTTCATCCAATCTTTATGTGGCGGGCCAAAAACAATGTAAATGTAAAATTTGAGAGAGATTTGGAACTTCATATATTTTATCGCTTGACAGATGTGATTTAGAATGTGTGACTGAGGATACTCTTTTTCTGTCTGCGGCCTATGGGTAATAACGGCGTCGTACTACCGCAGACTCTTTAACAAAGAGACTGAAAAAACTCGAGGGTAAAAAAGTATACCAACTTCTGTGACACATCATTTGCGGACTGCACTTGAACGTCTATATCCCGACCTCTTTGATGATCTTTTCATTATTCTCTTTCATTGATTTTAATTTTCTTAATCTTTACAATGCTCTCTTAATCTGAACTAGCAAAATTTCGCTGATTTTCAGCTATAAGTATACCACTGACTCAATTAGCGAATATACGCTGATGAATCAGCGGAATTTCGCTGATAGAAGGCTGATCGAATCAGTGGTATCCTTGTAGCTGAGAATCAGCGAAATTCCGCTTATTCAGATTTAGGAAATGGGATGATTGCTAAACCTGATGAATATTTATCGTAAATGCTTCTAATTACACTCTAGAAATAGTCTATTGGCTGTCAAACGATTCCTTTTACTGTTAAAGGATATTCTATTCAAAATTGGCATGAGAGGAAATCCTTTATAAGTTAAAGGATTGTCGTTTCAAAATCCTTTTACTGTCAAAGTATTTGATAGTAAAAGGATAAAAGTAAATAAAAAATAATGATTCCTTTTATAAAAGATGATATACCTATTCCGTTGACAGATAAAAGAAATCTGCTTAATTTCAAAGGATGCATTTTGAAAGGAACGTCATTTCACTACCAATAGAATTTTTTTAGAGTATCAGAAAGCTTTTAGTAATTACAACTTTGAGAATTATTTGAATCCCTGAATGCTGCTTTTTTCCTCTTCATTTTCAAAGAAGCTAACGAACAAAGTAAATGGGTGGAGAATCACGTTAAAGTCGTTAAAGAAAAGACGAGAAAAGCCTAACGTATGAGTAAGTTTTATGTACGTAACTGGAGAGCGTAATCATGTATATACCAGCCAACCACAGTAAGTAGAGAGTTGGTAGAGAAAATGGGATAAAGAAATTCGAAAAATCGTACGGGAGGAAAAAGCCGGAACGGACGGCTGAAAATTTAATTTCGACGATCCTAAAAGTCGGAGAGCTTGCACGTCTACCACGATTTACGAGATTACGAGGGCTGCAGGTAATAACGCGGAAAAATTCCTGGCGTTTCATCTACACTCTTTATATTTCCGTTTTCATCGAATTTGAGTCTTTTGCGAGTATTCGATCATTTTCTACATCGCACCCTTCAGTCTTTATTTTCCCGATTCGTCTCGTATTTTATTAAACTGCAACATTAAAATAAAAAATTATAGACTAAATCCCAAAGTGTCAACTTTTTGCCTTATGATTTACAATCGCTGTAACACCTTATTCTATTGTAATTCGTTTTACCCACTGCTTAATTCTACCGTAACACCATAATCTTGTTAGGGACTAAAAATTAATAAAATTCCGTGATAATCGCATCTCTCTTCCCGGAATTGAATTCATCGGCTGCTTACTTAATCTTCTCTACCGAGGATATCGATTTATTGCTTGAAAATGGTGCCTGATGATATTTTTAAAACATTTGTTTTTTATAGTTCTAAAACTTGTTCACTTATAAAAAGGAACAATACTTTATAAAATTAATTTCTTGAAAGGGTCAAACGCATGTGATAAATACCACAGTGATCTGTTTTATCTTGTCTTTGTATAATGCGGGTCACTTGAACAGGTGTCCTGACACCTGGTGAAGCAGAAAAGTGCAGTTCAATGACCTTCAATCCTTCGAGTCACGACACTGGACGAGCGGCACGCGAACTCTTGAGCAAAATTTTCATTCCTCACACCTACATAGGAAATCACAGGCGACTTGTCGAGTAATTTCTCTAGAATAGGTGAAACTTATTTCTTAAGTGCAAAGGTCGGCAGTAAAGGCCACAACGAACTTTGGAACTTCACCCTTCCCAACTTTCTTGCTTACCAATCTCGCCCCTGTCTAGTTTCTCTTGGGAAATAAATTCGCAGAGACAAGAAGATTTCACGGTGTCCTACATGCGACGAATGTTTGTTCGAAGTAAAGGATAAATGCGTTCTAATATATAACTTTTATATATATAATATCCGGAGTGAGAAATCTGATTTAAATTTGAAGGGAAGATCAGGAGGTTGAGATCCGAAGACATGATGAATTGGTCCGTCGGCTGCAGGAGCGAGTACTCGAAACAAATTGAGTCATAGGAGAGAAGGCGAATGCTACATAATTAAACCTATTACTCTCGACCACACTTTTTTGCACGAAACCCTCCAGCACCTTCTCTTCTCGACCTTCCGACGCGATGAGAGCGGCTAATAGCTTTTGCTGGAAAGGGACGAGCTTTCAACAAGAACGTAGCTACGTACTTGGAGGTACTTCTTGTTTCTCCACCCTTTCCACCTAATTTTCCCCACCTTTTGCCCTCTTCTTGGTAAAACATCACATACTCGCACCACGGTGTGCCGAACCAGTCTCTCATGTTTCGGAATTGCAATTGCCAAAATCTAGAAACGAAGCGGCCACTTTTTTACCCGAAAACACAGACGAGATGCGTGGATGGTAAAGCGCTCGACCTGCTCCACTCAAATTACTAATTTCCTGTTACGGACAAGAGGGTTACCTACTGTAGCCAATTAATTTGCCAATAACCTTTTCACTCAAATTCGAATATTCTCTCCCAAGTGTCATGACCTGATTTCCGCTAATAGAATAATAATTCTTGTTTTATCTTTTGTCACTATCTCCTTTGATTTCACAGTAAAAACAAAGTCAGATTTTAAGCTCAAGAACGATCTTGATTTAAGATGTAAACGAAAGTAGACCATGTCCGCTTAAATTCAGCGTAGGATAATAGTCTAGAAGTAAGACGATTATAGGGCTGAAATTCAGCCAATAAAAAGACTGAAAATGAACTGCAAGTCAGAGAATGGGCTGAAATTCAGTCCCTCGATAAATTATTTTTCGATCGCAAAGCAGAATATGGACTTAAATTAAGACCTAATCTGAATTAAAAAATTAGCTGTAACCCTGACGTGCCTGATTCACTTAACATGGAACAAAATAATGCACTCATGTTGAACTTAGGAGAGCGAAAAATGAAGCAGTTAAAATATGAAAATGCGAACTTATTTTTCCCTGAAAAGTATACAACTTCACTATCCTATGGACATTTTTCATGAAACTTCATGGACTCATTTCATGAAACATGCCTTCTTTTTTCTATTCTTTAATCAGAGAGCAAGTGATCCGGTGCACGAAGATGGCATTGGAAGCAGAAAGGAAGCGTAACAGAACGGAACCGTGAGTTGGACGATAAGTTGGGTCAGGTGAGGCTTGGTTTCGTCGCCCTCTGTACACAGAGCAATTGCAAGAGCAGGAGCTCTATAAAACCGAAGGATAGGTAATTATTGCGGCGTGATCGTTCGACTGGAGAACAGGTGTTTCCTTCTCGCTAAACTAAACCGTCCTCTAATCCAGGCCTTAAAGCGCTTAACTTGATGATCTAGTTGGCATGGTATTTGCCCCAACCATAGTGCGAATTACCGGAGCTGAACACACGGGCCAGGCCTGGTCCAATTTCGGCAGCCAAAGATCGCCTAACGTTATTGAGCCAATATCGACATTTTAATAGGCTCAGTATTATGCCAGTACTGGCTACCTATATTGGCTATTTAAATTTGTCGATCTACCGCCGATGTTTGGCTCAGAAACGGCACATTATTGGGCCGTCACTTTTACTACGGCAAATAATGTTTTACGAAGGTCAGCCAAAGTTTGGCCCAATAATGGCACATTGCTGGACCAATATTGGTATCGGTACCCAGTGTTGGGCCGAAAATGGCAGCCAAGCCTTGGCTGCCAAGTGTAGGCCATAGTTATCATTCCGTCATTGGCGCGATACAGCAGCCGAGCTTCGGCAATATTTTGCCGACTCTGGGCCAATGCTGGGCCGTATGTGATTTCGCATTAGGGACGCCCCTCCTATTCCATCAACCCACGGTCGTACATACAGGTCCAGAAGCTCTAGTGGTGGGGGTTGATTCGCTATTTGAAGCTTTTTGTAGTTCTTAAACTCGCCACCTAATGGAGCGCTGTGATCTAGAAGTATACACACTGTGTAGCCTATTTAAATTTCGCGCTACTTTAAGATCACTGCGCCCACATACGGTGGCTGCTTTCTGAACTACGAAAAGCTTCCAAAAGCGAATCATCTTTACTACATCCCCTCCACTAGAGTTTCTGGACCTGTATATACGACCGTGCATCAACCATACTCTTCGGGAAATAGTGTTTAAACGTTTTTTTAAAATAGCGATATTTTAAAACCCCACGCTGCCCTGGTGGAGTTATACGTGTATTTCCACGTGAAACTCGGGTTCCCCTTGTAACTCTATGTAGAATTCCACGTGGTTTCTTTAAAACATGGAAATACAGGAGTAATTCCTGATATAACTCCAAGAGGAATTCCTTAATCCACGTGGAGTTCTACGTAATTTCAACGTCGAAATTTTCACCTGGGTAAGGCGTTAACCACCATTAAGTGCATTTTGCAAGATTTACTATTTAATTGAATTATATGAATTCAGGATTTAAAATCTGTTCAAGACTCTTTATTCATTACAGATGCATAAAATTTAAAGTTTGTTGGTTTGATTCAACCAAACTGTTTTCTGTATGTATTATCAAATTATTCAAATTCGGTTTTTACTAAAAGATAATTTAAGGAAAGTGTGGCTGGAAAATTTAGTCGCTTTTTATTTTATTCACAACCCTTGCATGTTTTCGTCGTCACCTTCCTGGGTATATGTATATAGGTAGACCCGGAAGGGAGTTAACGTTGCTAATTAAGATAGCTGCTCACGTTTCACTGATAAACACCAACTAACTCGATGTTCCCTTCATGTCGTAAACCGATAATTCCAGGATCTAGGTTTTTGCACAATGATAAACGAGATCCTGGTATATTTAATTTACTTTTGATACTTTTGCGATTAGATCTTGAAATAATGCTGGAATTTTGATGAAGGGCTTCTACAAACTCGCAATTCTTCTTATTTTCGGACCTGTGTAGAAATTTTGCCGTGGCCCCGTTTGGAAATCGGGTTTTCAGGTTCGGGCCCGGTCGGGCCGTGTTTTTCATCACCAACCTGGGCCAGATTTGGAAATTTCTGCACGGGAACCTGAATTTGCTAATTGTTAAAAATGAGGAAATACTGATGCCTTATGGGATCCCCCTACAACTTTATGCACAGGATCTTCTATAGGGGATCCAGAAAAATGAAATTAGCGAAGGAACCTGAACGGGATCTTGGAAAGGAACTTCTAAAATAGGCTCTTCTCTAATTCTCAATCCCGCAAAGGAATTAACATTGACAGGAATCTATGCGGGATCTTCTAAATTTAGTTTTTATGTGTTAAACTTCTATTTTTACAAAGGTGGCTTTTCACATTCGACTTCTAACGTTTAAATTTAATATTTCAAAAGTGTATTTCTACCTCATCGAGTTTCCGGAAGGATAGACCGGTACTGAAAAAGAGATAGGAATGGTTACCGTACCCATACGGTATCCAAGACAGAATTGTAGAAGGACGCAGGCAGACGGGTTAGTGGACAGGTGGATAGTGAGCAAAGCGTTGCGAGGGGTTGGTGGAGGAGGTAGTGAGTATTCATGCAGAACGGCGGGTATTCAAAGAAGCTCGATCGCACGGCTTCCTTTCTACGTAGAATGGAAAAAGTTGGTCATGGTTGGGCGAGATGAGGAGGGGGAGTGGGGGCTGGGGGCTAGAAAGGGTGGAATCGAGGAAAATTTATGAGAGCGGTCCATTGAAAATCCACCGGTTGAAGTTTCACCGACGACCGCAGGCGGCGCGATCGGTGAAATAATGTTGTCCGGTATACCGATGACGTATATGCATGTGTATGTACACGTTATACGCGCCGGAACTTTCGACCGGGACTCCATTTCCGGCGGTCCTCGACGCGGTTAATCATGAAGGAAAAAGGCGTGTGTGTGCGTCGGTGTGCGTTTGTATGCGAGAATGGGGGGGGGAGAGGCGATCGTGTCGAGTTATCGATTTCTTGGCTAACCAATATGATCGTGGTGCGATTTTGTGAACAAATGGAAAGTCTGCTTAATCGAATTGAAAATGGTAGAAGCTTCATTACAATGGACCATTAACTTCAACCCAGAATGCAATTTCGCGCGTACCATATGCACAAAAATCTAGCTAGAACTCCATTTCGCGTCCCCACTCGTACAATTTTTATACTTTTCAGGTTGGATGTTATAAATCAAGGAGTGAAATTTTTCTCGTTTCTCGTCACAGCAAGCAAAAATAAAACTGATGTCAACAATTTTGAAAAGCTGAACATTTTTCTGTGATTTGAAATTTATGAATATCTTTCAATAATTAAAAATGTCGAAGGAGTGGATAGAATATGGGAGCTTTTTTACTCGAGATAGTTTTCTTCTTCCGTTTTCTCCTCAGAATTTATTTTATTCTCTTGATTTCCGTTATCCGGTCGAGAGGGCATAATAAATTAAACTTTCCGGCAGCAGGGGAATTCCACATCGTCGACGCGAGAACTTCTCTTTTGGAGGATAAAACCTGTCCGACGTATAGCTGGTTGGAGTTAACCAAGCTTCGCCAAAGCTGCTCTTCACCCCTACTCAAACTTCTTTCTTCACCACAGATAGAACCATTTCAATCTTGATATTTTAATCTACAAAAGTTTCGCAGCTGTGTGATGTCCGTAATATTCGCTAAAATATGGAAGATCATTTTTCAAAACATAAAACACAAGCTCGACTGCATAATTATTTTTAAATTATCTGTCTGCCTACGTAAAAAACGAATATAGCTCATTTGACAGTATTCAAATTTTTTTAGGTGCAAATTACTTTCTTTATAGGTCATTAAGAGCTCACCTCATTCCTGAAATCGATTTTGTCTTTCTATTAATACTACTGTTTTACAGCTTAGATTAATATGAAATTTTATCAGTGATGAAATATTTGTTATTACGCCTAAATATGTACCTCAAGTACAGATCTGGGCTGGCGGGAACGGCCGTTACTACTTAAGTTCATGAGGCAGCAGCCTGGGGAGAACTTGTGACTATAGATAGCTTTAGCAAGATGCTGGATATTTTTATTTAATTATTGTAAAAAACGAATTATCTTTCGTCTTTTCTGGGGTTTAATCGTCGATTTGTTCTGAAATTTTTATTAAAGAACAGAAGATACTTGATTCGCTGATACAGTTCTGCATCTACATATCGGCTGCATGTCATTCTATTGATATGCTGGGCCAGTAAGTGAAATTGATCTGTGAAAAGTTCACCACACCTGCTTTCTTTCCATGTCGAGAGGCGCATCGATAAAACGAAGTTGCAAGATATAAACGATCGCAGAAGAGGCGGGAAGGTATCGAAGGGTGAAGGAACTCGCGTCCATCAAAATCGAATTTGAATGAAAAATGTAAGAAGGAAGGAGATATCAGCGACGGGTGAGGAGGGCAGATAAGTACCTTCTTTGGTCTAGCCTAACCTACGTGGAAATGATTCACCGTTGAGTAGTGGCAGGCAGTTGATGTATATCGTAGAACGGATCTTCAATTCCTCAATATATCCATTTTGCAATGCGAATAGTACTCTTGAGAGATGGTCGATTTCGAAAATATAATTTACAGATGAGTATCTATTCCTTCCAATTTTCATCTCATCTTCTCTATTCGAAAACCGATGTGAAATATGAGAAGTCTCAGAAGAAAGCTTTTGTTTATTTTACGCAAAATGATATGATCCTACTGAGTTGCCAAAAATTAAGTACAATATTTGAATTCATAATAAAACAAGAATTACAAACTTGATTACAATAATAAAATTCCAACAATGTAATTTAAGCAGAAATTTTAACAATTACATTTGAGATTGAGCAAGATTCGTAGATAAACTCGAGATTATTTCTAAGTTACGTCTGCAATTAGAAGATGCTGGCAGGATCTGTAAATTAATTGGGAAGATGGTTGTAAAAGTTAATTTGGTAGGTGGCCACTAGCCGAGGGCGAGTAGTCGTTTGGTACAGGTGGTGCAGAGACCTACCCCACTCAAAAGGATAGTTTGTGGTTAGAGGGAGCTGAGAAGAAGAGGGCAAAAGAGATAGAGATGCAAATAAACATAAAGGGATGGAGAGAGAGAGAAGATAAAGGAACTTACATATTGGATGTGCTACAAACCAGGGTGCAGAATATTACTACCCTTATACCAGATCTACAATCACCATACTCTCTCAGAAATGAACGTGCACTTCTCGCTTTATTCAACAACAATGCTTCCACATTCCAGTGCATTTAATTAAGAGCGTCTTATACTTTCTAGAGGAAAAACTTAGGATTCTTTTCACGTTATCTATTTTAAAAATTACCCTCTCTCTTCCTCCTGTTCCCTTATCCTTTCTCCCTATACCTTCCTCTTTAATCCTTCCCTTTCCCGCCCTTCTTTCCCTCCCCCTTTTCCCACCACCCAACCACTCCCACTGTCATCATCCTACTACTCTCTCCTTCTCCTTTTCTCATTCCTATTTCATTGTCTTCCATCCTCCGTCCTCCTTCCTCCTCCTTTATCATCCATCCTCCATTTTCCATCCATCATCCTCTTTCCTCTCACCTCCTTGTTCATTATTCCCTACTCCTTCCCCTTTTCTCCTTCTTACTTCTTCTTGCTACTTCCTTTTTCTCCCTTCCTCCTTCCTCCATCTCCTTTCCTCCTAATTCCTCGTCTCATCTTCCTTTTCCTTCCTCAGTCCCCCTTCCACTTCTTTACTTTATCATATTGCCTTCTCTTATACAGACACTAGCTCTCTCCCATCCTCCTTCCTTTTTACTTCTTACTAATTCCTCCTTCCACCCCCTCTGTCATAATCCTACTTCCTTCTTTCCCCTTTCTCCTTCTTTGTTCCTCACTCCCCCTTTCTCTTCTTCACTTTATCCCACTTTATCCACTGCCTTCTCTTCTGTCCACGCTAGCTTCTCTGATCATCCTCTCCTCCTGCCTCCTTACTCCTTCTACCCTCCACCCTTCTCTTTCCTCCTTAGTATTTCCCTCTTCTTCCTTTCTCCTTCTGCCTTTCTTCTTCCTCTTTCCTCTTTCCTCTTCTTCACTCCCTCCCACAATTTTATTTCTAAATCATCATTGCGCATTTTGTCTCGTGTCCATTCCATTAACTTCTCTCCCATACATGCTGACTCATCTACCCCTCACATCATCGCCCTTCCGGTCCACCTTTAAAACGACCACATTAAATCTTTGGTAGAAGATGTGACTTATTCTTAGGTTTTTGTATGCTACTCGGTTTAATCGAACAATATTGCGTAGTATATCAAATAATGAACAAAAGTGACTGTATGTAATAAACGTTATACAACAATTGTTTTCCGGGATGGAGAGTTTTTTTTTTTATGCAGGATATATTTATTTTATTGCGTAAAAAATTGATGTCTATTTGCAAAAGGTAGGACGGAAGTTCGATATACCCGTCGACGGAGCGACGAATGGTACCGGGTGTAGATTCGAGGGTCGTTTCATCGCGTCACAATAATTCATCGTAGAGAGAGAAAGAGCGAGAGAGTGTGAGAGAGATGAAGAGAGAGGATCTATATACAACCGTAAACGGTACTCGCATGCTTTTGTACACTACGGATGTGTATTAATGACCAACGAGTTTAAAATACTCTCTCTTTCTCTCTCTAACCGAAGCGAGGAACGCTCCCATGGCACGATAGAACTTTTTGTCCTGTTGGAGCAATAAATTCGTGCGGCTCGCGGCCTATAAATCAGAGTCCATTTTTGGCGGAACTTTTGACAAGGCAATTGGGAATTGTTTGGTGAACGACGAAACATGACTGCATATCGAAAACATCGCCAGCTACGCGGTTTCGACAGAAACTACTATCATTTGTTCATCAAAAAATCGTGATCCAAATCCGTCACCCTTTTACATCTCTCTTGTTTATTCTTTTCCTCATTTTCCTGAATTTCATGAATTTTTTATCGTTCTGTAAATGACAGTTTTGCATTCTTTAGTAAAATAGATCTCAGATTATATGATAGAAGGTAGTTTAGAACTTTGACAAAGGCAGTGTTGAAAATAGACATGGACACGGATTTTTGTGAGAGAATTTGTGAGAATGATTCTCTGTCGTGCCTGAGGCACACAAGAAGGCAACGACATTGCTTACAAAAGATGCGCTATCGTTCAGATGTTGAAAGCGAGTTCAAACGCGCGCATGCCGCGAAAAGAACGAAAGAGAAAGAATCGTTCAGGAAGGTGAAAGCGAAATGAAAAAAAAGTGATTTGGGTTAGCGCCAGCTCCGTCGTCTCTGTCGCCGTCGTCGGGGGTCCGTCACTTGGCGCCGCAATTGCAGTGATACGGCAGCATATATAGTTGCCGTCCTTTCTCTTTCTTCTGCTCTTACACTATCCACATTTCTTTCTCTTTCTTTCTCTCTTTTTCGTCTCGATCATTCGACAAGACTCTTTCTATCCTATCCTCCTCTTTTTCCGCTATAAATAGTCCCTCCAGACGACTGCGTGTCTGCTATGTTGCGAAATGTGCAGTGACCGACTGTTTGACGAGTTCTTCGTCTGCAGAAGCGTCTCGACGACGATGAAAGCCTATATCCTTGACGGAAGATCTGTTTTCTTTAACACCTCATTATCGTCTTTCCAGAAAAAGAGCTTAAACTATTTTACGAGCATCATTTACTCAGCAGGAACATCATAACTTTACTGAAAAACTGGTATAAAGAATCATCTTAAATTCTCTTTGAATCCCCACACTGAAAAAACGAGTTGGTTGGGCCAACTACTTTGGTTTGTAATATATGCCGCTGCTATTTCATTGGTTGGGACAACCATTTTTCTTGTTAACGCTACTACTCACATTGTTACCTCAACAAACCGAATAGCACCGCCAACAAAAAAAGTGGTTGTCTCAACCAATAAAGTAGCAGCGGCATATATTACAAACCAAAGTAGTTGGCCCAACCAACTCGTTTTTTCAGTGCAGTGAAATTAATTTGCGAAAAATTCAAACAAAAGAGAAATATCTTTAACTATAGAATTAATATTTAAATAAAATAAAAGACATGTTTCCATTTTTTCAACGCCTTTTCGGTGTCTCACATTGCCAAGCAACTTTTATACACGTAAATGATAAGTTGCTATTCGTGTTGGTGCCATGAGTACCTACTATTTCTTTCCATATCAAGCTCTCTGTCATTCCTGGGAGAGCTATAACCGGAAGATGTACTCTAGATCTAGATCTAGATCTAGATCTAGATCTAGAGTCAGTATAAACTCGAAATATAAAGATAACATGCTTCTACGGCGTCGATATACTCTTAAACTCGAAAAAGGCAATTCGACAGATTCACAGGAACTTTTAACAGTAGTAATAAATTATTACCGTGATTTTCAAATTATATTCAAAACCCAAAAAGTTGGTGCCCCAAGTTTTAAGAGTTTTATTCAAACCAATTACAGCTGTGTGATATTATTCAAATTTAGTACAGAAAAAAGTGCAAATAGTTCCATCCGAGTTCATACTAAATGAGACAAGCTTTGCATCTCCGTGGTATTTGCAAACCGTAATTTCGTGGAGCACGTTATGCGCTCAACTTGAGGCACACCAGGGAAACTACCGGCTTTAATAACGATTATAAAATCAGTTACTGTGATTTACTGAGATTAAAAGCAAACCCTTCGTCCCGCCTCACGTGCCATAGAGGCACCTCGGCTCTCTGCATCCCTCCATTCCTCCGTCTCTCAAGCACCCCCTTTAACGTGGTCTACCTTCTACCATATGCTTGCATTTACCTCCTTCTCTTGATCTCCTCTTCCATCGTTTCTTCCTGAATTTCTCTTTCCCTCTATTTTCTCGCCTGATCCCCTAACCACCATAGTCTCACACTCTCGATCGTGAGCGGACTAACGAATGGTTTCCTAACATGCGTCCTCCCCTAGTTAATTTATGTATTCGCGCTCTGGCTGTGCTTTGGCCCACCACGTAAGCGACTACCCAGCGAAGTACACGCGATTTACTTTAGATCTACATATCTTGGGTGATCGTAGGGAGCGTGCGTCACGGCGTCACAGATTTCACAGATTTCACTGTTTTCGAAGATTAATCGTCAAACTACATCGCGTTATTTATGATTTAATCGAGAAACAAATTGCTATATTTTTTTATTCTTTCACGAGATGGTCGTAATCATGTACCGACAAGAGTGCGTGACGTCGAGAAGTTTGGAATGCTTACGTGCAGAGAATAACAGAGGTCAAGGATCTTGTTTGTCTTTTTTTGATGAAACCAATTATCCCAAATAATAATGCCGGGCGACCCTTAATTTGAGGTAATTAATGCTTTATCAACATGGCTCAGTTTCACCGATTACAGGATTATCTTCTCAAGTTACTGCTTACCAAGTTTTTCTATACGCAGTAGATCTCAAAGAGTCAAATTTTTATCTAAAAGTGGATCAAAGCGTTGCACACTACATTATCATATTCCTATGAAGATGTCAATTATTTTTCCATTGTGCAACGCTTTAATCCACTGTTAGATCAAAATTTGACGTCTTGGGATTTGGCTATCAAATATCAGGGATCTGGACCCCTTAAGAATTTAAATGGTCCGGTTTGGACACCCGAACCAATCCATTCCTTGGTAAATATATGCTACCTCATCTTTAAAACTGAAGTTAAGTTTTTTGGGATGGTAATAATGGAACTTTGGAAACTTTTTTCATACTTTATCATTAGAGAAAAATCGGATGAACGGTTCTTTGTGATCAGATAAGGGATCAAGTAGTGACACACAAATTACCTCGACGATCTCAGAGTCATCTTCCGTGAAATTTGAGGCTTTTTGAGGCCGCCTTCCGGGGAATTCTCATTGTTACGAGTTACTTAATCTTGATTTATTCTTATTAAACTCGCAAGTCTTCGTTTCCAACTCAGATGCTAAACTGTATGAATTTCACATCGTAGCTATGAGATGTCCTGAAATTTCTCTCATGGTGTGATGCTTAATTTGCTGTAAAATTATACTTCCTGCACTCTTTCGCGATTGAATATTCGTGTACTTTCTTTGGTACTCTACTTATCCCGAGATCTCAGGAGTTTGAAAGGGTCTTTTCTTCTGAGAGTTCTTTTACGTTGATGCACTTTAAAGTTCAGTTAACGGTTAACTTGTGTTTCTTTTAAAAGTAGAGCAACACTGAATAAAAAACAACTATATCATATATTTGCATAAAACAGAACGAAATTTATACTTATACTTTCGACACTTTATGGACATGAATGTTCATCAATTTACTGCACGATAAACATGACATCCTCATTCATCTTAGGTTACACTTAATATTTCAATAGTTTATTGTGTATTTTTGTTTCTATTCTCAACATTCAAGTATTTATGTAGATATAGAAATTATGTCATGCTTTAATATAGAAAATAATATTAAGATTGTCATAAAGTGGAAGGCGAAACCTAGACGAGAAGTCAATTTTGAAGATCATCTCCTTTCGCTTTGCTCGTACTTCGTTAACGATCGCATCTAATTGACCGGCTGCGTAAAAGGCGAAAGTAATTTATTTATACGAGCACTTAGGAAATGCCGTGGGGTCGAAGACCGAGTTAATGTTTGTCGTTATTACTTCAGCGATATCCCATCTTCTCTTCTCGGTGGTCTAATAATTTAACGCATGACATGAAAGCACCGATACAGGTTATCAGATTTCCCCGTCGGAAACTTTGTAATGGAAAGGCACAGAGTGAATCTGCTCACAAATATTTACCCGGCTTATATCCACACATAATTTCGTACCATTTATCGGTAATACCGTTGGATGATTTTTTTTTGTTGAAAATTAAGCACAAAATTGAAGCTAAGTACTGCAAAATAAATGGCGTCCAGGCATGTGTCGTATGTAGAATATGCAGTATCGTTACATCTTTTTACCAGAAATTGCTTCATCGATTAATATAATAGTGAATTTAATAATCTCAGTGTCAGACTCGTAAATTATATCATTAAATTCCAAGAGCTCCTGGTGTAACTTAATCTTAATAATCATTTAGATGTGAAAATTATAATGGAAGTTATTCACCTAACAATTTGCAGATTTTTTTTCTATCATTTTAATTAAGTGGAGGAATCTCGTATTCTATTTTTAGATAAAATATAGGAGTGGAAATATTAGTAACAGAAAGGACAGATAAGGCTAGAATTTTTTTTTACATTCAGCGACTTTCAGGGTGAATTAGTGTTAATCGATAAAAGGCAGAATAAAGTAGATAAAAAATTAAGTTGGAAAGAATTGGCAAAGAATACAAATGGCAATTGAAGTGACGGTACAGCGTCAAGGGTGAAAAATTCTTTCTAGTTTACGATCAACGGAAGGAAACAGTATAAGGACGACTGATCTCACATTACAGGCACGAAGTCCACTAATGTTCCAGCTTCATTCGCATCGATACCCATCTACAGTTGGTTTAACGAATGTGCCACTCTATTCTCCCCAGTACGCATTAAAATACAATCAACGTAGAACAGCCATCGCTTTTATTCTTTCTAGTGTCAGGAAACTTTATCTGTATTTACTTCTCGTTTAGTTTAAATGGGCATAATGAATAGGGGTTAATAGATTTTAATTAAAATAGTGAGTAGTAGGAATGCAAATGTCTATCATGTTTTAGAAACCATTAAAAATGGAGCAAGAGTGCTAATACTCCCAATTAATGTGCGGAGTAAATTTTGAGAAGAAAAGAAAGAAATTAGAAGATGTAAGAGGGTTATTGAACATATTATTGAAAAGAAAGAAAGTTCTATCAATTTATATCAAAGGAACCATCATCCATCAATTTGTAGATAAAAAGTTATATCCTATTGTATTCTTCGCTAAACTTATCCATTATTGTTAATTCTTTTTATAAATGATGACTTACGATCATCAAGGCTTATTGCAAAATACTTCATAATTTATAACATTTATTCCATATAAAATTTGCCTAATTTTAGCTGTGAATCTCTTGAACACAGATTCAGTGAATAGGGACTGCCACTCATTTTTAGACGCGGTGCGAAAAGAGACTGGCTGATTCGATAAAGAACCAAGTAGACTTTGTGAGGGTCTGAGACGAAATCCTCCAGGAATAGCGCAACGATGAGACATGAAGAGTCGTAGCATTTAACATAAGTCTGACTCACAATCTGATCCAGATGAAGGTTGTGAGAAACAGATCGCTTCTAATTTTACGAGCATAGATATACTCTATCATATTAGTAATATTTCAGAATAGAATTCTTGGGCAGAAATCTCTTGTTATACGGTAAAGATAGTTTTAAATAAAAGTAATTTTTGTTCATCCAATGTTTCTCTGGCCGATGCCTCAATTTTACTTTTCCCAGTTTCTCGGTTACTTTCTTAAAGATCTCGTGGTCGTCCACCATCACCTCGAGATTTGGCATTGACCCTCGTCTGCAGATCGCAACTGATCTCGGTTGCACTCTCCCTTGCATACCTATCCGAGACCAGTTTCGTCTTAGCTATTTTCTGTCACATTTTCCGTCGCAATCGCAACACGAGCGTAATCTACGGCCGCATTTCTCTCGGCGCTACGAGTGAAGACTGAGTTAATATCAAAGATTAAATTATTAAGGGCCACCGATGCGACAAATTGAACCTGAATTTGTAATGATCAATCAATATGTAGAAAATTGAACAGTGCAGTAAATCAATTACAAAATTTACTGAAATTTCAGCCATGTTTTATCAAATCTGACAAGCAAATCCGTTAATCATGTCTGATATTATTTAATCGATAATAATGTTAGCATGAAACGAAATTTAGAGGAAATTTCGATGAGCTAATATTTCAATAAATAAATTTTCAGAGATTGAAAATGCAGCCCTTGCACAGTGCACACATACATTTACTCAGCCATACGTACATCTAACCTAACCCAACGTATACCCGTTGATGAAAACCAGTGACCTCAATCTAAATTGCGCTCAGAAACTCCATTTCATTGTCTTTGGCCAACCCCTTCATGTTTACGTGTTTAACCCCTTTCTCCACTTATACTTTGCAAGATCTCACATGTAGGTATTTTGGTGACAGACTTTCTTCTATAAAATACCCACATTTTTTCGATTACTAATAAACAAGACCATCCAAATCTCAGCTACAAATACAGCTATTTTTTCCCTGGAGAAATTTGTTGGGAATTTTAACAAGAGTTCAAGGATATATACTGAATTGTATCCCTAAGTAAACGCTCCTAAGAGGGTGAAAAATTCTTCATATAATGAAAAATTGAGGGCAAGTGAATTTATTCCATTTGAAATACTTTTAAATTCAAGCCCCTAAAATATTAATTCACTGATCTGACTTCTTCGTTTTAGAATTCACGAACCACTTGGCGAGGTCGGATTTTGAAATGATTAATAGTTGAAGTGTGTCGGATACATTTTTGACACGCGTCTCTTATGAAAATGAAAGAATGTATATTGTATACTTTAAAAGATTACTCGAGTCTGGCGAGGTTTCGTCGATATTTAGGTTAAGGTTCAATAATGTAAACAGAACCTTTAGCTTCTGATCTCTTCTCTTAGCAACAAAATGAAGTAAATTCTACACCGAAAAAATTGGGTTCATAAAAATAACTATATTTTACGGGTTAATTTTTTACTAGTTGAACTTACTACTTTT
>JAUESH010000024.1:19881396-19895922 GCA_032275165.1 Synergus magnus
ACCTAGTAATCCTTCTAACGAACCAAGGAGACTAGTTAAATCCTAGTAAACCAGTACCAGTTTTTTTTCTCGGTGTAATTCAAATTAGATCTTATTAAGATATTATTCATTGAATACACATCAAGTTTTCAAAAAATCGCAGAATTTTATCGATGAAGTGCACGTTTTACTAAGCAAATAGTTCCCATATTTTTTGTTGAACTATTGGTACTATGATAAAATGTCTTGACAGGATAAAATATGTGTCTACTGTAGAGATTATGAGCGTGGAATTTACTATTTTTAAACGATAGTGTCAGAAATTTATAAACTATAACGGTTCTTTAATTAGGATCGTCCGATTCCTATATTTTAAGGGGTTGCCAATGCTTGATCGATATTCACATTAGTTTGCAAATATGTCATACTGTTTATTACGTAAATGCGTCAATACGATATTTATAATGTAGAGGGTCAAGTAGACTGACAATGAGTGCAGAGTTCCCTCCACATTGTAAAAAAGTATATTCATTATGATAACAATTATACACACCAAAGCAATTCCACAAAGCAGAGATTATGATTTCCTCGATTACATAAAGGAAGAAAAAGAAAACCAACTGTCGGAAAGTCTTCCGGGGGTTAAGCAACATCATTATTTCACACATCAATAAATATAATATTTATAATAACTATATAAGTAGATGTAACTTTTCTACTGAAAATCAATTAATCATTATGATATATTAGGTAAAAAATTTTTGTTGCAGAAAGTAATCGAGACGTGAAATAATAAAGGTGACATAAAAACAAGGAAAGAAGAGAGCATTCGGTAATAGTTTTGGAGAACGAGGGTGATACGTCAGGGGAATAAAAGTGGCAGGAAAACTAATTTCCTCGCGACCAGTATAATATTAAAAGCGTTTCGCTTTCGGGCGCGAGTCAGCAAAACCTTTTTCGGCGATTCGTTCCGGCCAGTATAATTTATACTCTTTCATATTCAAGCTCCCCCTGGTAGGTGGCCGTCATGCGGGACAAGGGGTGCGGTTCTAACCTATGTGAAGGTCCCTCGCGAATTTATGCTCGCATTCCTCTACTCGCCCCTACAACACCCTAGCTCCACCTATATTGTGTATCGACTCGCGACTCGCCTTTCTATAACGATCACGGCAAGAGTCGTTTCGATAGCTACTCGATTTTTCATGTTTATGAGCGTCTGTTGTATACTTGTATCATGTCCCAGGCATGAAAAAACGAAAAAATTATTTAAAAAACAGCGACCTATAAGACCATAGATGTAACCTTGTGGGAGCGTCATAATTACATTCGAACATGTTGAAAAGACTGAGGTATGTATAATGCACATGGCAGAAATCTATGTAGGAATTTGATTACAAATGCAATGGAAGTAATTTGCATTCATATGAGTCATTTCAATTTTTTTTTAAATTTCATCAAACAGTCTGGAAGGCTATGTATGGGATTCGGCAGGCGATTTTTATTAGGAAAATAGATGCCAAATATCGAAAGCATTAAATTATTCGCATTAAAACTTTATAACAAAAAAATTCAATATCAGTAACAATGTATAATAAATTTCCAGCATCGGATATTCAACCGAGCATATAATAAGGGTTTAGGCCCGGGGTTACGAAAGCCTAGAAATTATTCGGTTGATCCCGACATGCACCTTTATTTTAGACATTTTTAGTATTTAAGCTATAAAATGCAAACGATGGAAATCAAATGTTTGAGAATAAGGACCAAACTTTAGCATGAAATCTTGAAAAGATCGAGATGCTAGGTTCACCTTTTCGTAGTACTAAGGTTCGTGAGAGTCGTAAGTAGGGTGTATGAGAGTACCGAGCACGTGCCAGCCGTTTACGGGCAGAGAGTCGGACCTTGCTTCTGTCTGATGGCACTCTCCACTACTTACTTAACGTTCCATAAGTAAGAGTGCTTCTTGCTTATCTTGGAACTCGAGAATCACCTGAGTCGTTCGCTCTTGGTTCCACACCTCGCCGTGGCCGTGACTAGAATAGTGTCGTTAGCTTTAAAATCGCGTACACATGCCTTCTTCCAAAGTCACAGCCTGGCATCTTGGATCATAAAGTATTTAAGTCGATGGCTGATACAAACTTTATCACGAAAGGACGGCTTTGGATGTTCAGCTTAAATATTTAATTTTGTGCTTTTACTGGTCTTCTCGTAAATATTTCATTCGAATTTCCACATTTAGACTCAATCTCTGGTTTGTGCTTTTCTGACAATTGAGAATCCAGAATATATTTATTTATAAAGACGACATATGATTTAAATTCAACATTGCAATTTCAAATATCATAAAATTTCACTAAAAACTTGCTGCAGCATGAATCTTTATTTTTACTAAGGTTGCGAGGTATATTCTCAGGAAAGTTTACAATTATTGTAATTATTTTGATTTATTTTTACAACTATCCATTTGCCTTGTTATTGTTACTTGTGTAGGTTTTATTTATTCTTCTGATTCTTTTTATTTATTTTTTTCATTTTACGAAGCGAGCCTAACGATGGGAGACAAGCGAGATAAATTTGGCAGAGACTTGCGTTCCTAAACCGGAAGGTCCTTCGGGTGAGAAATTTAAACCGTATTTCAGTCGACTGCCCAGTAACCACCCTTCACTGAATAGTTTAACGTTTCATAAACGCCATATTTAGTCAAATATATTCATCAACAATATTTAATACATATTTCAGAAATATTTATATTTATTGAAATTTTTCTATTTTTCTTGTTCCTGCGATTCTGGTGGTTTCAGTTTGATCGCTTTCCTTCTCTTTTTTAATGCATCGACATTAATCTTGGTTGCCCAAGAACCAGCGCAAAAGGTTTCGATTCATGGAGCAAGGAACATCCATCGAGATTGACTGCACGAGTGGACCGAAACGCCACGGCACTCCCCTCTTTCCATCTGTTCGTCAGGGCGAATTTATTTTCGCGGTAGGTCAGTACGTGAGTAGAACTTGCAAACATTCCCAGGACACGCGTACAGTTGAGGATACGTTTGAAGGAACAAAAAAAAAGAAAAGAAACGTCAGTCTGATGCACTATCAAAATTGAAGAAGGAAAAAGGGAAAATTCTCCGGCACTTTCTTTTTCAATTGTATAATAGGATTTCGTGATTATGTCAAAAAATCATATACAACCTGTATTTGCAAATTTAAATATAGAGCTGGAGGACCAGAATGACTTGCACATTATACAGTGTTAAAAGAGATTTGCTTGAACTGGGTGCCGTTTATCAAAGCTGTGTTCGCTGCAGCTGACAAGTTATTACCGCGCGTGAGATCGCCTTTATATTAAGATTGTACAGATCAGAGGGGAAAATGGATCGTGGGAGAGAAAGGTTCAGGCGAATTCGTGCAACGAGTCACGTTATTAAAACTGAGCGTCTCATATGTTCAATGCATAGTTACTTTAATTGCAATTTTCACTTGGCTGAGATTTAATATGATTTATGCAAAATTATGCCATCCGATCTGCTATTATCGTGCTGTCCCGAAAGTACTTTACAATGATATACGTGAGATAGGCTACTCTACTGAAAAATCTAGGTGGCATTGAACACGCTCAAACTGTAAATTTCCTAGGTAATGGGCTTCACTTTCAATACTATACAACTGACCTTTATCCCGTTTTGCTTAGTTAGGGTAAAAAGTTTAAAGCTAGATTTATCAATATCTGTTTATTATTATTGTTTCCGATCTTAAAAAGACCTCGGACGCCACGTTATATCAATAAAAATCCCTACAAATGGTTATTACGGTTGGAGGTGACCTAGAAACGCTAATTGACCACCTTTAGTGAAAGATAATAACAACCTCCAACAATCGAAAATTAGAATCCCCAGTATCGGTTAATAACAGCCCCTAAAAAGATTCAATAACAATTAGGTTAAAAAAAATAAGCAATGAAAAATAACAACTTCTAATAACGCAAAAAATAACCCCTAACAGTATGAAATAACAACCTTTAACAACGGCAAATAGCGAACATTAGCAGAACAACAAGCAACGAAAAATAACAACCTCTAGCAATGGAAAACAACAACAGTAGAAACGGACAATGACAACCCCTAGAATCGGTCAGGAACAACTAGTAGTACCGATCAATAATAATGTCGATAGCAACAATTGCTAAGGTATTGTTATTCTCAGCAGATAGAACATTTCTAAGGTTCTAAATAAAATGTTGGTTGTATTTTTAATTCTTCATAGGGTGGCAAAAAATCAATATTCACATGATTTCAAAGTTCTTCTGGTTTCAGGAAATATGACCTTTTTCTTTGTATCTCTCCCGAACCTTCATAAAACTGCACGAGTTTAACTGCTCCACTACCATCACCATTTAGTGGTGACTGTGTGCCGCGAAATTGCAGTAATTTCGTTAGCTGTACAAGCGATGTAATGAAATAAAAGCGCCGCTGAGAATATATAAGCTGCAATAGAAAGGTTTTAATAGTCCGCTACCGGAAGGAGGCCAGTTTTTATGTACCTCTTTTAGTAAAAGCTCATCTCCAATCGACTCTAATCTTTTGGTATGCTCGCGAGATTTCATGAAGCACCGGAAACAATGTATTGTCTCTCTTCTCCTGTATTTATTAATTGTAAACTATGTAATTAGAAGTTATTCTGCATAAGTAGAGCTAGATACGCTCCTAATTTGAATCAATGAGAAGTGTGTCACTGAATAAAATTAGCGAAGATTTTCCCTGTCCATGATATACTTCCCACTGATTAACATTTTTTTATTTGTTTATGGTATTTTTACATTGCCATTTTTAGATCAAATCGTCTCTTTTCACCTAAAACGAAGAAAAGATTGTAATAAGGACAATAACTTGAGAGATTCAAGCGCACTACGGAGAAACAAAAGAGTGTGCAGCATATGCAAAAGAAGGCAATAATACAGATATGTTTTATGGTAAACTTGCTTTATGTGAGAAACCTTAAGAAAGCAGAGAGTGGTATTGCTGGAAAGAGATACGAGCTGCCATAGGTTTTGGGAACGAACACAATATCTGTGGGCTTATTTATCACCAAGCGCTTTCCTTTTAGTGGTGCCTTTTCATTTCTAAGCTTAAAGTTCGCTTTGTTCACCTAGACTTTAACCTCAAAATCCCTCGGTGAAATTTCGCCGAACATTAAGTAGCTACAGTCACACTTATCTTCCGTCTGCAGCGGCATTATTTTTCATTCTTGAGCGGCTGTAATAACTTTCCCACCGTCAACTTTCTCCCCCCCCCCCTCTCCTCTTTCTCTCTCCCTCTCTCTTTTCTCTCATTTCTTTTGTGGCTTGCTTAGTCTTTGAGAAAAGCTCGACACTTTATAATGCTTTTGCCCTCTGGATAATAAATGAATAAATAAATGAGAACGAGAAAGAGCACTTAAAATCCACGCACCGCGTTTGTCAACTCTGACCTTTCTAATAACCATGACAAGTCCAATTTATCCAAATTTTTTATATCAGAAAGAATGATTTTTTCACTTTTAAAAAGCCCGTTGAGGAAGTTTCACTCATTCTGACATTTTAATGAGAAGTCTGTCAGACTCTTTTCTCGATATATATATTACACGAATTTCCAATATTAACCAACGTTGATCAAATCTAATAGAATATTGAAAGTAAAATAATTCGCAGAATATTGAAAACTTTTTAGATATCGCGATAAACGAATTGATGAAATCGAGTTTGCTCTAGAAACTATTTTTTTTGGCAGAAGGTATTTTTAAACATAATTAAAAATTTGTATTCCAGAAATCTTTGTATCTGATTTTTTTGTTGCAATATTAATAATGCATTTTTGAAAATTTTTAACAGTACATTATGCACCAAGAGGGAGAAGAGGAACTTTTTGTGGGGCTAAAGATCTACTTTTTCCTGCCTAGGTTGTAAAATTATTTACATATGACATCACTTTTTAGTCCCTAGGACGTAAAAAATAAAACTTAAGCCCCGATTCTTAGGCATGAATAAGAGCTGAAATCATGTATGTGTTATAAAAAAAAGTATTATGTCATATTTTTAGGATTTTATTTTGAGTTTCATTAGTATCAAGCACCATCGGGCAAGGGTAGGATGTTCTGATCAGTTGCCCAGTCAGGCATGTCTATATGACGGCAATCCTGTTATATGCACACAGACGAGGAGTTGCGCGTTTGACATTTTCAATGAGTTTACAAGGTAGAAGTATACAGACACCTACTTTGTCTAAATCGGGTTTGTGGTCGTTCACTTGGAAACTAATTTTTGTTTTTTAAATGAGATTGGCATTTAAGTGAAGTAGCACGATATTGTTCGTGTCGCGTGAAGCTTACTATACATAATTAATATAATGTCAACTTTCTGATCATAAGAGCTTCGAATAGTAAAAGCTTTCCCACTTTTACATATAAAATTACCGTAGATTAAATTAAAACATGAAATAATGAAATATTAAGTAAGGCAAAAATTAGTGGAAAATTTAGAAACTGTTCTTTGACAGTCAGAAGATGCTGACAGATTACTGAAGCCAGAATATGTTTATCTAAGGGTATGTAGTGGCTTGATTAGACTGTTCACAAGTAGCAAGGGGGAAAAGCGGATAGAGGTGTAATGTCGCGTCGACGATAAGGAGCGATGTGAAAGTAAAGGGTTGTAAGTGAATTATGCGGGTGAGACAGTGGTATGGCAGTTGCGTAATCCATTGTCGAGGAAACCCCACAAAGTCACCCATACAACGTGCAGCTGGTCTCCCTGCATGACTCGTGTCACCTGCCGTATTACTTCAATTCCAGACAGTTCAAATTAGGGGAGAGTGGGGTATGACGCCGGTGCAGGGCAGGGTGACCACTACAAATAACACCCCTGTTTGTTGATTATTATATTCGTTTTTTGACTAAAATGGTTTTTTTAGTCAAAGTCATATCCTATTCTCCCCTAGAGTTTCTGTGTCAAAAATGAAGAGAATAAATTTTTTTCAAAATTCAAGTTTGTATTATTTCACACCTATAATACTGGTTTTTGGTGCATGCATAAATAAAATAATCCATTCTCTGTTATTTGGCTTCTCCGTTTCTTCTTCATACAATATATACATACACATACTCATGAATACCCAGCATCTTTTATTATTTAACAAGCGCACCTACTACCATACATCCTGGTTAAATATACCGTGGCTATTCTCATATTTATTACTTACCAAAGGATGTCTAATTGGTAAGCTTTCAGTGTCATGGTCGTAAAACTTTAACGAGGTTAGTTCCTTGCATTAGATTGTAAAAACAAAACTCATGCAGAATATAATTTGCACGATGTAAAATACGTGGTACGAATTACTATAAATCGTGTTGAAGTGAATACAAATATAGTTGCTCTTTAAATTCCCACAAGAAGATAATTATGCTTTAGAGACTTGCACGTCTATTATTCATGATTCTTTGATGTTGCATATACAAAATATATATGCTTTTTTGAGCTTAGGAGGGCGAATGAAGAAACGACTCGCTTCTATGCTTTTATTGAGAAACATTTTGAAAGCTCGTTCGAGAATTTCGACTTTTGCGGCGTCCAAATATTTGGATCACTGGGCACGTACGTGGAATATACACGAGAAGGAACTAGAGTTTCCACCGCGGGCCGCCAACATGGCGAGAAGTTAAAAAAAGAGGTGGTGATACAAGGAAAGAACGAAACCTGTTTTAGGGAGCGTTTGATCATTCCGAACGCGTGGACCATGCTTTCGACTTGGTTTCGCTCTCCTTCCTTGTTCATTTCGCTTGGCAAAAAATTCCCCTATTCCATTTAGTCTCTTTTCAGAAAAAGGGTTCTGCAATAACGGAAATTCACTGCAAGGTCAATTTATGAATTAATATCATAATTATTCAGTGTATGAAGCGATAATGGGATTGAACAATTCTGTATGTAGCTTGATGTCAAAGGAATGAAGAGGAAATGAGAAGATCTGAATATCACAAAGGATTGCAGAAAGGTCGAGTGACTAGAAACTAATATTTACACAATGTTCCTCTACTTGAAATTCCTGCACTCCCGGAAGATAACCGCCAGCGGTGTCTTAATTATCAGTTTCCATCGCCGAAGTCTATATTAAGCCGACTTCGATTATAACTTTGTCAAAGTTTCAAGAACTTTGCAATAGTCGTTCAGAGATCTACATGCTTATTCAGGATAATTGGTCGACACGCGAGGCGTACATGCCCTCGAGGGCACACACGACTCTCGTCTATAAAATTGACTGTGAATTTCCACTATTAAAATGCTAACGATCAAAACTCTTCGAGGTAAATTGAAAAGCTTCAATCTAAATACTCAACATTTTTGCTTTATTTTTCTAACTCCCTTCGTATACATATTGTAACTTTCACGTTTAATTGCAGTGCCCGCTGTGCTGATGAATTCGTAAAATTGTGAACTCTGATATTCTACGTGCTTTATTAAAATATTTGCAGAGAGAAGTATACTTCTCTAATTTCATGGATTTGGCAACAGTTGCAACATGAGTTCTTTATGGCTTTCATATAATTAAATAATGTTTCTAAAAAGTGAATGGCGAAACTTTTTCTTGAAGGAGATTTGGTTAAATAGTTAAATTCTAAGATTGTTAACTTGGTTTCACATGGTATATATACTCATGTGGTTTCTAGAAAGCATCATAACACAATCTTCTAACTCACTCAGCGCAAGAAGCGATATAGGTGTCAAGATCAGTGTTCGCCATCTTCTGTGCAAAATGAGAAAATTACGCCAAGTCGAGACGAGTGAGGATTCTCCAGGGAAATTTCCAAGTTTGCTTAATGGAATTATAAAGAGCTCAGGTGGCGAAGGGTTCCTGTATGTACTTTGGTAAACTTTCAAAATTTCACTGATATTGTGGCTGATGACGCCACATATACAAAAGCGAGAAAATGTCAATTTATGTAGGATAAAAATAATGTTACCAATCCTTCTCCCTGCTTCTAAACACACTAAATCATAAAAAGGTTTACATAAAAGTTATTTATTTATACCTTTATGAAAAAATATCAAAACCACATGCCAACTGTCTACCAGGGTAATCGAAAGTAAAATTCAAGGGAGTGAAAATACTATAGATGTGGCTTTTCTTGTAGGGGATGATAAAGGGTCTTTATTGAGAACACACCCACCCTATCTACTTAGATATAGCAAAAGCTGGAGGCAGATTCGCAGAAAGCAATATTAATAGCATGATATAAGGGTATAATCTCGCAGGATTTTCCACCGAAATTCTCACCCTCCAGAAGCAGTCACGCTATTTATAACAATCAATACGAAGCTTTGCTTGACGTGGCGTTAAAGGCTTATTTTTCAAACGAGACCGTCGACGTCGTGTTCGTCTAATCGCATGTAATCTCCACATTTGTCGACGCTTATATGTAGTGAAAAGTGGGTACTAAAAACGGGAAATAAAATGAAATAAAAACAGCTGAAAAACTCTCAATTCAAACAGTGTGAACAAAGGTTCCAGAAAAACAGAGTTTTTCTGATCCAACGGATTTCTGGCTGATTCTTTAAGTAATGATTTTGATGAAGAATTTCTGCACGAAAAAAAACTGCTATGGTTTTCACAACCACAGAAATAGTAAAATGTGGTACAACTACAATCGTGGTTGTGTGGCAACCACAAATTAATAGTTATACCATATTTTACTATTTCTGTGGTTGTGACAACCATAGAGTTTTTTCCGTGCGCATCACTTTTGTCATTTCCCCATCATTTCTCCCGTTCATTTGAATTTCTTGACACAGGTTCACCTGGAATCCTGAGATTCTTGAGTTTGGTAAATAGGGCATTTGGGGCACATAAGAGTACTTGAAAGTTCCGTAAGTACATTCGCACGAGTAGACAGTAACGCAGAGACGTATAGATAGCAAATGCGTCGACAACCAGCATGCAAAGCACAATGCTGCATTAACCTTATGCTCTTCCCGAGGAACGTGTATCCGTACACCCTTTGCAATCCTATGAGAGTGTACATCCACTTAGAGTCGGGAGCCGTTACCATTGTGTTGCTGGTACTGTAGTCTGCCTTCGTATTGTCGCGGAAGCCCCGTACATATAGTTAACCGTGTGACAATTTCAGCTGCCGGGTTAACCTAGCGTTTCAGAGAACGCCTTGTCTAAGACCCGCTGCTCGAGAAACCGTATCGATAATTAGAATTTGCAGTTCTATGTTATCCACGAACGATTTGCAATTAGAGTTATTTTGAATAATTTTGAATAATCAAGAGTATCCTCCGGGCATCATGAATCCACTATTAGATGAATTAATTTCCAAGCCCTGGGCTTTCTCGTATGTTAATTTTAAGTAATCAACATTCAAAAGAACAAAATTTACCCAAACCACACCCGAATTTTTGACCAGAATAAAAGTCAGATGAGTCCTTGGTCTCGAATCCAGACTAACTCATTTTTCTTTCGTTCAGGGATGGATTCTCTAATGTTGAAACGCACGCGACTGACTAACTCGTTTTTTTTTTTTTAAGAAACGACTATCCCTGAGGAATATCTGTAGCTTGAGATTAAATGAGGCCAGCATGGCCTCCGCCGTAGTTATGATTCCCTTCGTATCTGTACTGCAAGAAGAGAGAAATATTCGCCCTCTACCAGGTAGATTTTCAACGTTATAAATGTGGCCATTTAATAAAGCGGACAAGTGCACCACCACACATTAAAGAACTGCGCTTGTGGTTGATGATGTGTCAGAAAGGCGAAAAATAGAGATTCTCTGGATGCGGAAAGACGAGAACAGGAAAGAGAGGGAAAATGTGAGGATGGGCTGCGAAAGGTAAAGAGGAAAGACCTTGAATGAGCTTGAGGATTTTTCATCATCTGAACTTATTAAAACTCAAGAAAAAAAGTTCTTTTTCTACCTTATCTGATGCAATAACAAATAAAGGACTAGCATCTAATTGCTTTATTAACGTTGATATTAGGCAAAGGATATGTAATTTAATGCTTATAATAAGAAGATGCTGAAGTCAACGCAAATATGCCAAAAATAACAATATGCTTTCTCACTCAACCGAGTTCACTTGTTTTGAAGATTTGGAAAACATGGAGTGAAACATTAATAGGGAGCATGCAAGAGAAACAGCTAGGAAACTAGATAAAAGCATGAAATGGGAATAAGGGGAAAGTTCCATTCAGAGACACGCGCGAGGAAGAAACGGAGAGTGGATTTAACGCCCAGGCAACTTTGCACTATAAATGCTAATAGCCTTAGCATTAGTTAACCCCGTACTTCAAGTTCGACGTGTTTCACAAGAAGAGGGAAGGAGTCAACCTGCTAGAAGAAGGACCCTTGTTGGCTGGTAAACTTTCGATTCAACGAGCCCAGCAAGATGCAACCTTCCACCACATCAGGATTTCTCCCAGCTAAGAACATCGAACAAGTGATTTATAGCATACATTGTGCTAAAGATTAATAGAGATTTTGTAGTATTAGAAATCAAACAGGAAACGGATCCTCAAGCTTCTACAAACTTGAGGTAATTGTCGAATTTCGAAAAGACGAATGAGAAGATTATTTCCTAATTCCTACCGTACCATACCAACCAATTTTTTAAGAAAGATAATCAAGTTCTAGGGCTCTGGACCCTTATGGGATGGAAGTTTCAACTTCTTTTTCCCAACAGGGATAACCATCATTTCTTGCAAACCTGATTCTCGAAAGTGTCTTCCAACCACGTACCAAAGTCCTTTTAAACTACTTTAAACTTTGACAACTTTATACAACTTTTACTATCCATATCTTGAAAAACGGTGACATAAAACGGTGAGTCGTGTAATGGTGTATGCCGCATCTGATACCTTTTGGTCTTCGTAGGTCTTCCAAGCATTGAGAGTCATGAGGGGTTCGTATATTTTTATGCGTGGCTCTTCAAGTGATACTGCCAGGCTCGTGTCCCGATGCTTATTTATAAGTTATGTCGCACAAATTTCACGAGATGCAAAGACCGCTGTGGTCTGGTGTTTCAGAGTGTTTCGTACTTTACGCCGTGTCGCGTCTAGACGGTCTAGACCGATAAATAGGGGGACGGTGAACCGACGAGTCTCGTCTGCTACCACCACAATCATCTACCAACCTCCATTTTCTAAGAGGTTCTTATTTGCCTCATGTTTCGCATGTTGCTCATCTCTTTCTTTTATTTTTGTGGTACCTCCCTCGAACACCGCAATGCAGTCGGAGTCAGTTCATTTAGTATACAAATACTGTGGGAAAGGCTGTGAGACTACTGCTTCAAGTTCATTTTTATACGTCATCCTCGAGCCCCAGAAAGCATTAATTGGATCAAATAGGCATTAAGAGTATATACTACATTATACTCTCGACATTTTTAGCTAATTTAAATATTCCCCTTAAAAAATCGCCAATCTGCTTTTACGTATGTCCCTTTTTAATTTCAAGTAGAAAAACCCATTTACTGTAAGACAGAAAGAGAAAGAAAAATAGTTATACTTCAGGATCTTTGGTGTTTCTAAATTTTATATTTTAGTTCAAGTGAATGAAATTAAAAAAACAACGTTTTATATCCCATTGGAAAACGAAATTTGCTAACGACCTATCGATAAATGAATGGTTTCCGTGGCATCAATTTAGACCGTCCATATATATATAAATACGTACAATGTACAATCAATGTGGCTTCCAATCAGGTTCGCCCCCCCCATGAAACGTGTCTCCGACAGCAGCGGTGATTTTCTCTTCCATTCGTCATAATTATATACAACTCAATATTACTTCTTCTTCAATAACCTACGCTCATTTACCTTATTGAGTAATTCATTAAATGTCAACTGTCTTTGACAGTTCGTCATTATTTGCAATTAGAACATTCTATTATGTATATTACAGATCGTTTTACGCTTAAGTACACCTGAGATAAATCTATCTCTGAACATTCTCTTTCAATTGAAATACTTGATTTATGATTTTCGGCAGGTCTGCTTTAGTAGATTGAGATAGCTTCATTGTTTTAGATATGTTAAGTAGAACTGACCTAATCAGTTAATTAAACTAACAGAGATAGTAAATAACAGACAAGGCAGTCTCAAATCTCTCTCTCTCTATACATATACTCTCTTTGTTTTTGACTATTCCGAAGCTTTTTAAGAAGAGACTAATTTAGGCTAACACGTTTTCTATGGTAGTGTTGACAACAGAGGCTGATCTAGTATCTCTATTTCTACTGTGAATGGCTGTCGCGCTGGTGTCTTATCACTTGACAATACATAATTCACACAAACACGCGTGCGAAGCTTTGGCGTCATGCATGTATGTATGAACTACTGTTGTTGAGCGATGAATGAACTAGAGACCTTGAAACATTTCAGTAGAGTATTTGGTAGATGTTAACATGCTGCATTGTGCTGCACATTGATCACCTCTGGTGACCAAGATTGGGACAGTTACCTTACATTTTTAAAGAAAATTTCAAGAAAAGATTTTAAGTTTGATTGCTATTTTATAGCTTCATTATAGCTACATTTTTGAAAGGCCGAAAATATATCAGATAACCAGGACCGAAAATCGTATTAAGCTAGAAACTGATTATTTGAAAAAAGAGTCACTCATACTCTGTGACGCTCATTTTTGTCAGTCGTCTTACAACCGGAAGAGCGTAGGTGTCACGAGTTTCTGAGATCTCGAGCTGCGAAGATTACTTCATTGTGAGGCAGCGCAGTTCGTGCCAGGAAAGCACTTTGAGACCAAATTTTGAGAGCGCGTTCCATCACATCGGTACGTCCCCACGGTCGTTCTGCCGTCCGGGTCGTTGCCATTGCAGCCGTCGTCTCGCCGACTAATTCACTTTGAATCAGGGAATTCTGGCCTCCACCGAAATTCCAGAACTTAGTCGTATCGCATTACATGTAACGCTCTCAGTAAATGTGAATGTCACTTGATGTTTGTAATGATGCTACCAGGTCGCATAACTATACGAACATTACGCAAATGCCTTTCACATGGGACGTTGATCGTCATTCCTTTGTTCATTCAGTCTTCTCTGGGATCCTCGACATACGTGCAATCCCTTCCGTTTTAAAGTTTCCGGTCGGAGAGAGACCGGATACCGAACTCAGAAACTGTTAGGTCGAGCGAATAAATTGAATAGCTTCTACCAATATTCAGTAAAGCATATAATGTTTTTACAAATAGAATTGTTAAAATGTCGATTGTTAAAACTATAATCAAATATAGAATAGAGCAATGAAAATGGATTATGAAATGAGCTTCATAAACTGAAATTGAAATTATTTTGCTTCCTCATAGAGGAAGCTTTGTAGTGGTGACAAAATCCAGTTTCTAAAAAAGGGTTTTTTTGGACATATATCAAGGGGAATATGTCTAACATGATGTCCTGAAAATTTGTCCGCATGTGTGTATGTGTGTGTATGTGTGTGTGGGTGTGTGTATGTATGTCACGATCCTGCAATATCTTAAGAACGCGTACAGATAAATTGATAAAATTTTGCATAGTTA
>JAUESH010000024.1:19896022-19908908 GCA_032275165.1 Synergus magnus
GCAAATTATGTTTGCTTCCAGGAAGTAAAGTGCTCATTGAACGAGCACAAAAGTTGATACAACTTCACAGCTAGTTTATATTATTTTAGCACTTTCCATAACTGTACAGTTTCATAATGACAACCTATCACATTATGCATGACCTATATTATTTAAATAAAGGAAATTCTAAGGTTATGAGAAAGATAAAAAAGGATTCGTGGCAAATGTGATTTTATCGTGGGAAAGAAATTACAATATTGAGTAGTAAAATAAACGAGCGATAACGTGAAATTTCTTCCACTTTACGAGATCGTCTTTCTGTAGTATAAATCGGAGTCTTTTTTATGCTGCAGGTTACTTTAAAGCTTTTCAGGCAAAACAGCCTCGTGGGCAGTATTTCATTACTCGCGCCCTAAAATTACTTGGAATAGCTTTCGTCAGCATAACAGCTTCACTAATATGACCTTCGCGTTATAACTTCCCGAAATAGTTTCCGTTTTCGTGACAGAAGTAAGGGAGGAAAATAGAGTATTCTCAACCAGTCAAGAGAAAGAGAGGAAGAAGGGATTGACCTCCTTGCCCTGGTAATTGCTTGTTTTATCTTCATAAGCGTAGATATGATGCGGTTTACAGCGGTTTAACCGCTTGACGTATCCTGTTTAATTAAAACAGAGTAAGCGAGCCTGCGGTGTTATGGCGTGTAGGTATTCATGCTGCACAAGTCACGGGAGTCTCTACCTTTCCTCTCATCCTGCCAAGTAATAATCATCGACTCACACTACCCAGAAAGCACGAATTCTCGCACTCCTATCCGCATGTTGGAATCTAGCCCATAGTAATAATTATCGTAATTGACATATCTTCGTCCTTGAAACATGCACCCCAGCGATTTTTTTCCCAATTTCCAGTCGTTTCAGAAACAACTCGCATTTTTGGGAGCCTCGAAGGTGAGCACCTTGACTAGATTAAGCGATGTAAGATCTGTTTATAGTCTCAACTAAAAACAAAACTTTGAGAGGTTTCCGCAAATTCGAGCCATTAAGGTGTTCTACATTTAGATTTGGAACTCAACTTCCTAAAAGAGGATGTGTTTTTCAACGAGATGTTAAAGTCCTATGTACATATAGTCAATTAGTCATTGTACTCCTGTGAGTACGCAGAAGTGAATAATAACTTAATACCGAGAATCCAGGGCGAGAATTTTTTCTAAAGGTGAAATGTTGGGAATATCTAATAGGAAGATATTATCTTGAGTCCCCATGTCGATGTATAAACAGTAATCAATAATTCCCAATGGACGGAACGCAGGTAGTATTCAAAGATAATCATGATCTCACTCGAGTTGGTTCTTCGTTGTAGAGAATTTCAACTTGGGATCCCAGTCATAATTGAAATACATGAAACGAGCTGTGAGAAATCCGAGCAAGGGGGCGAAGCGTAGGTAGATAAAAATGTACGAGTAGGTACACGTACCGAGGTGCCTACTCGTTCCTGCATGAGACGTGGAAACACGTGGGCTTTGGCCTTCTTCATTCCAATCTCTTCCAAACGAAGATATATCGACCTTCGCTCTGCAGCGTTAGCTAAGACCGATCTCGTTCAGCTATCTCTCGCCAAAGTAATAGTTATTTATAGCCAAGTGGTTTGCCGCTGGTTTCTGTGAACGAAACAACTCGATCTCCAGCAAAACTATCCTCTACACACAAGTCACGTGCATCTGAGTGATTCAAAAATAACAAAAGCACTAGTCAATTTCTATAAAAGAAGCTTTCATTGTTAGTAACTCTTTTTCCTGTACTCAACTTCTAGGAAGACGCATTTTGGTGGCTTGTAAATAGATACAGTCATAAGTAGTTATGATTAGGTATGGCTGGCTATATGAAATTTATCGCTAAAACCTACACGCGGACGATTACAATCTATACCCAAGAATTTGCGCTGCAATTACAAGTGATACCTACACACCTGAGGCAATATAAATTTTCGCATTGACACGTACGGCAGACCTCTGGCGCCCGAGCAGAAAAATTTTATGAATGAGTCGAGACAGTGGGAAGAGTAAGCAGCAAGGAGAAGACGCATATGCAAATAGATAGAGACTGACAGGACATTGGATACGAGGGGAAAGAGTGAACACCTACGAGTCGGTTCGAGTACTCAGGCTATGACTCACATCAAGACAATGCCCACTGGTCGCGTCGCGATGCAAAAACCGTATGGCTGAAAAAGTACTGACTGGAGTTCATTCAGAGTTCATTGATAAAGACGTGAACACGGAGACTTTTCTTTTTCATGACGAATTGCGCTGCTTGAGCTCGCCATACCAAAGCAAACAAGCCATCGGACACAATGCATATGTCAGAATGAACACTTGTAGTTTACAGGAACATTTATGTACACATACATGACCACGTGCCATGCACAGGTTCGGCGTGTTAGCACGTTCGGAACAGGAATTGCGGGAAACGGCACTTCCTTGGAACGACAATCGCAGCAGGCACTCTGACGTCACTCTTGAAATCCGCTCCCTGCCCGGAAACTCAAATCATTTCGTAAGCGAACCACATAACGTCGGAATATCCTCCGGAATATCTACTCTGTTATTTATATTCATGTGGTGCGTATGGTGACAATACTAGTAGGTGTTCAAGAAGCTAACTTATATCTTGCCCATTAATTTGTCAGCGGAAACTGAATTTACGAATTCTTTTATATGAAGACTGAAGAGATTGTCAATGTCCTCAATAAAACGTCATTTCAAAATGAAATTCATTTTTTTCTACAAAATAGTGGCATGTTAAAAATTTATTTTTTAATGTTGAGACTAATTTCGGGATCATCAATTCATTGTGTTCGTATAATACGTATAATTGAAGAAGTTGCTCTCTAAATCTGAATCAGCAAAATTTCGCTGAGTCTCAGTTATAAGTAAACCACTGATTCAATCAGCGTTCGAACCCATCGCGATTAACAAATTTATTTAATTTAATAGCGTTTAAGCGTGCGATTAAAGGTGTAGTTAGTGATTGTAAACAATATGTGAATTAAATATGTGAAAAATGAGGTATTTTAATAATATTCGTTTTCATGTATCCTCTGTCAGTTTAAGTTATGTTTTTCCCTTCCTTTTCTGAATGTCAAATCTTTCAAGTGGAGTGAGTGATTTTTCATAAAGTGATTTTTAGATTCTCATATTCTTTGTCTTTGATATAGTGAATTTTGATATAGTGAATTCAAAACTATCGCAGGTTTTGTATCAGTTAGTGTAACGTCTTTTCCATTTATTGAAACGAAAATGTTATCTTTGGTGATTGAAAACGATCATATTAATTTTTGATATGCAAACCCCGTTTTCCCCATTTTGAAACGATATTGTACTAAATTTTATTTCATTTTTATCATTTATTCAAACAAAAAGTCTCTCAGTGTATAAATTATCCCTAAAATTCGTACATTTACCAAATTCATAAAAAATTGATGCTATTTAAAGTCGTATATGTTTATATTGCTGAAATAATGTTTTACTTTTATTGTATATATTTAAATAACATTAATATCGAATAATATTTGTGTTCATGCTGTAATATGAACTTAAATTTTTCACAAAATTAATAATTACTTTTAAAAAGTAGCGTTATCATCGTATTAAACATTGTACAAAATTATTCCATAAACACTCTAAATTAAGTGTACACATGGTAAAATAACATTGTTGTGTTATTTACATAAACAATCTCGTAGGTCGATAGATTCGGGCCATTGTAAATAGAGGCTAAACATGTGTTGGCCTGATAAATTGTTTATATACCTAATAACAATGCGTTCGTATCACGAGTGAACTCAATTTCGAAAGTGTATGATTATCATTTTATAAGATGATTAACAACCATATCATAGAAATTCTATGTCAAAAGTCATTTGCGTTAAAATAGTTTCTAGTTTGCTGAATTTTTAAAGTGTGTTAGTAACGTGTAAATCGTCATTTTTTTCAACGCAGTGGAACTTAAATTACATCTCGGAGCGCTGGGAGGCGATTATGTAATTTTATTTCATTTTGATTTCACTTTCATGTGAATTTATATTCACCTCACTTCAGTTTTTTGTAAAAATTCACAGCGGATGTCAATTTTGACATTTCTAAATTCACTTAGCATTTACTTATGGGGTTACAATATTTGTTTATTCCGCACATGGTCTATATGGTGTTTGCGTACGGGAAAAACATCCTGGTGTTCACGGGATGCGTGAATGATAAGTGAATTTAGAAATATCAAAATTGACATCCGCTGTGAATTTGACAAAAAACTGAAGAGAGGTGAATATGAATTTTATTCACGTGAAAGTGAAATCAAAGTGAAATGAAATTACATAATCGCCTCCCTGATCCATCTGCAGACTTCACAAGCACGAAAAGGGGGACTTTTTGTGCACCTGTTACAAAAAAGGTTTTTAATAATCAAAGAACGTTTATTATGGTCAAATTAAGTGCTATGGACTTCTATGCGATATTCAACTCCCGATTATTTCGTCAACATAACACTTCAGCCGTTATATGAAGGATGGCAGATAAGGTTGTAACAGTATTGTGTGGTTACACGTATCGGCTATACATATATATGTAGCATTTGCTTGCACTTGTACAGAGTATACATGCATGCAGAAATTGCGGCGAATTCAACATGCAAATGCGATCAAGCGTTCGCAACGTTGTGCGTAAATATTTACGAGGTAGCATTCTCCGTCCAGTCGAGTGGTTTCGGGAAGAATCGCGGGGTGACTAAAATTGATCGTTAAAATTTACCGTAAAACGCAGAAAAATGTAGGCGGTCTGACGATCGATTTATGCTAGCTTTCGAGTAGAATAGCAAACCAGGAAACGGATATACGAACACCTCTAGTAGCTTCCTGTTTAATTTCAGTTTCCAACGAAAGTAAAATACATACAAGTCATGCAAACGATCAGCAAGGTTTCAAGTAAAAATAAGTTTCAAGTGAAAACAAGTTTCAAGTAAAAACAAAAGAATAACATGTTAACAAATATTCTCACAATGATCACAACCTTAATGAAGGTATTTTTAGTTTAAATTACTAAACCCCGCAAAAAGAAATATAATTAATCTAAAAATGCATGTTCCCTTGCTCTATTCATAACAGTGATTTATAGCGCAATATTGTAGAAAACTTTTCGAGTGTATTGCTTTCGAGATATAGTGTATAGTGCAGACTATTCTTCCTGAGTGAACAGGATGAGCTTAAGAGTCCTCAGCTCTTCTTGTTGCGTAGTAAAGTTTTAATGAAAGCAAATTAACGATGTTCTTAGACTCAGGTTACAACACTCGTTGCGTTCGTGAACTTTCAAAGATTTCTTTCACCGTGACTACAGCACCGAGATTTCTTGACGAAATACCGACGATCGACGAGGTTTTTCGACTTTCAAGGGAGAAAAAGCGGAAGCAAAAATGAAAAAGCTCGAGGCATGCCGAGAAGTGCAGACAGATTCGAATACGATATGCAGGGCATTGAAAAAAGTATGCTAGGTTGAAAGGGCTATGCTCGTGAGACTGAGAGTCCAAGAACTTCAAGACTTGTTACTCCCTTTCAACGAGACTACATCGCTTGAGATGAAACCTACTCTGGAATCATGCGTATGTTTGTCCTGTGCGTTTTTCATAAAGTACTTTCATAAGTAAGCTCTATGTACACATCAGGGTCTGCATTCAGATGCGTCGGATCGTATATTTCTAGAAAAACTTAGAGTTAAGTTGACATGAATTGGTAGATAGAAAAAAAAGAACTTTTTTGAACTTTTTCTGAAAAAGAACTGCCCGTTCGTTTGACCTCCTTTTTCGTTTTCCGCTTTTCTTTCTAAATCTACTTTACTCTCCCAGGTCCTTACTTATTGAGGTTCGAGCGACTTCCTTCCAGCAAAACTACTCAAATTATTGAAACGAGTATGTTCACTGACGAAAGGGTGAATTTTGTACACGCGCTTCGTACATACCGTATGAGGACACGTCGGAAGAGACTGGGTAGAAGGTTTGTGGACGCAGAGTTTGACGCATAGGTACTACGTCAAACAGTAATCAGCGATAGCAAACAGGCGCGTAAATACGAGTGGTGCGCGAAACGCGTTTCTGCAAAACGAACGAGGCTTGCTGTAAATCAAGAGAGTATTCTCTTGATTTAGAGCAAGCATTAAAGAAATCTGTGAGTTGAGATGTAAACTCACCTGGAGAAATTTTCTGGATAAGCTGTAAGATAAGTGGCTATCGCCGTATACTCTGAACACGAAAAGATAAGGTTCAAGTTGTGGATTTGGAATTAATTACGGAAGTTAATTAACTTTTACCGTGAAATTTACTGTTTAAACTTCACTTTTACATATTTCGGATAGAGTTATAAGTCATCATCATCACTAATAAAAATTTCATTTTAATCAAATCGTCATGCAGCCTCAATTTCATTTGTATAACGGATCATCAGGCGCTATATTAGCACAAAATTTTAATTAAAAATTATGATTGGCTGAATTTAAATTTCCCATTATTGTTATGAGGGAAGTTGCTTCGTGCAAGCGAAATGTAGGTTACATGGTGAGTCGATTAACACGAAATTATAGCTAATCATAATTTGTGCAAATGAATACTAGATCAAATGCTAATTCGAAAAAAGGTATTTAAATAATGACAAGATTAGCACAATCGTTGGGTATTTCTGATATGTATGAAGAAAGATTTTAAAGCTTTCATCGTAAGATTTCAGGAAATGGTGGATACAGGAATATTTTGGAAAATATGTACATATAATGTATCCCCCATTTGTAAGTAAAAATGAACGCTCAAGCTCGCAACCTAGAAAGTACGTGAGCCGGTGAAGAATCCGACTGAATTAATGAAGTGCCATGTACGTGCATGAGTTGCACACTTAATCGCTTTTCAGCGTATTATGTATATGTAGAGTGGCTTGAGCTAGCTTGTCCCTCCTGCTTACTCGGCAAACTAGGATGCTGAATTTATAAACGATTCGCTTTAAATTCGTTGCATGCGTTACCGTAAGGACTAAGTCGAAATAGAACCTAGTTAGCTTGACATTATGCCCTCACCCTGTACATTGAGTCTTAGAAATAAATCAGGACACTAAGGACCGTAAGTCGTCTAATCTTATCGCCCTTGTTAAAGAACAAGTAATACAAATCTTGCAACCCTGCCCTTGTATTTATTATCCCTTTTTTTGAGAGTAATCTGAATTACTAAAATTTATTACTGAGGTATATCGTTTTCAATTCTGATTTACACTTCATTAGACAATTGCACTAAAAATTCTAAATTCTTAAACAAGATAGACAGTGTACTCTTTTACTCTTTTGCATTCGAGGATCAGTCCTCCAAGAAACTAGTGATTCGATCGCGAACTAGCTAAAGTACTTCCGTGTATATAACAGCGGGAATCTTAATCAGCGTTAGAAATAATTAGCGGTGAAACAAATGGTATCCAATCTTTCCTTTTCTTAAATTTCTGGAGCGTGTTTTGCATTTCCTTTAGAAAGATTTTACTCTCTACCTCTTGTCAGTGCCACCTCGTTAGGCCAAGGGAAATAAAGGGGAAAAAAAAGAAGGTAAAAGAGAAAATGAAAAAGAGTTCAGGGAGCCTTCCATGTTATACATTGTATGTAGTCCTTCACTGTCTCTTATCTAAATTGTTATGTTCATTCTGAGCTTTCCTGTGCACATAAATACTAACCTATTATGGGAGGAGTCCAAGAGCCTTACATAAATTATACAAAGTCTGGAAAAAACTAATAATTTTCTCAAATGTTGAAACTCTCTACTGAATAGAAAAATTAATAATGTCTGTTTATTTTTTGTAAATTTTTGTTAATTTTGAGAAAAATGACAATATGGATGTCGGTGCAATGTATCTTTCAGAGTTCGTTCAACAATGATCATAAATTACAATGAAGTTATTCGTGAAACAGAAAGCGAAGCAGAACGATCAAAGGCGAAGCAACATTCCACTACCTACTCTGAATAACCAGATACCAGAATAATTTCGCATCATTATCGGAAATGCTCATCGTTAAATTCCAAGTGCCAGAGATATATCATTTGCATTTGGCAAGGACGATTGAAAAACTCATTTCATATTTCGCAGACGAAACAAGAATCTCTTGAGATGAGTTTTGTGTTAATTGTATGGGGAATTCATCGTGCGACGAACGAAGCGTTAATTCTGTCTCTCCAGGTCTTTCCTCGCCCTTCGGGAATTCGAAATGGACTAGAAATCAAGTGAATTCGCGATCGCGTGACCGTCCCGATGAAACAGTGGGAAGCAGTCGTGTCTTTGAAACCGGATTTACGGCATTTAGGAGTGACTTTACTCGGTGCTCGTATAATATATCTCAAGAGGTGTACGTAGGACATTAATTTTGCAAGGTAACGTGTGACAGCTCACCGGTGTACGGTATTAAATTTTCGTAAGCCGTAATTGTAAATGAGCGAAGTTTAATTAAAATATTTATATTGAATCTCGCTTCATTCATATTCATGTAATTAAAATTCAATATTAGTATTTCTCAAAATATCAAATGGTTTTCACTCATAAACATCGCGAGATTCAGAGCGCACACTAAATCTAAAAGAGATGATATTTATTAAAATTGGATCAAAACAAAAACGACTTGACAACTTCATTAAAACATTTTTAAAGCACAAATTTAAAAATAAAATACTATTTTTAATTAAAGAATTATGGAAAATGGAGCTAAACATGATCTCTTCCTAAACATCTACTAGACCTTTTTAAGAAGATACCCTACTAAATGTGAATGACGTTACATATTTGAAATCTGAGATCTGAAATAGCTTACTCAAGCAGTACTCTGGAATGTTATTTAAACTTGACATACCAGCCTTAGAGTGCACAGGTAGAGGTTGGTACTGTGAGTCTTCAGAGAGATAACGAGCAGAGAGATAATGATCTCTGCGAGAAAGTGCTAGTATAAAATACACATGGTATAATATAAATTGTACAGATGAAATGTACTATTGATCCGCGTTGCCACTCTAGTCTCCTATAGGAGACAAGAGTGGCCTCATAATTTTTAAATGAATGTGAGCAGTACATCGACGGAACGTAATCTTTCAGGAAGGGCCATCCTCCTTTCCGTCTGGTACAAAATAAAGAGAATTCGTAAACGATAGGAACAGTTTCATTTGTCAATGTCACAGCAGTTAGATATCCTTAAAGGCAGGGAAATACGGTTCAACGTTCCAGAAGTAAATGACAGACCTTTGTACAACTTAAACCACATCTTCTCTAACGTTCAAAATGCTAAGCCCTAAGGCATTTTATTACTTAAATGCACACTTTTATACTTAAAGTCATGAAAACGAAAGAGATTAGAGCTTCTATCAAACTATCTTCATTGAAAATGTTAGCGTGCATATATTTTGGGCATGGTTGTCAATAAATTAGAGTTTGGTAAGAGCTTCTAACTATTGTAAATTATTCCTAGCTAATTACTGGTTGTTATACCATAATGGTATCTTATAAGACTTAGAGAACAATAAGCCCCTCATTTCTCTTGCAGAATCTATTATTAAGTTTTACTACATAGTTCTTTCTCAAAAGGGCCCAATTTATGTTCTTTAAAGAAATAAAATACGATTCAAATAAATTCCATGTTAAAAAATAAGGAAATCGGTTGAAAGTACCGTCTTCCAATTTTTTATATATCTATAGGCACCTCCTTTAATACTTGTATATCGGAATAGTACAATTTTTACGGAGGAGGACAGGATCCATCGATATTCTATAAATGCTCCCTTTCCCTCTATAGGTCACGAATAAGATACTGCTTACGAAGCGTTTCTTGATGTTTTTGGATCGTGCAACGAAAGCAAAAGTGAAGAAGGATGTAATATCAAGCCCTTTTTCTTCGGCATACACAATCTTTTAAGAACTGAAAATAACGATACTTCTGGCTCGTCACGACTTCAACTCCTTGCCTTTTATTCCCTTATCGTATTTTCTCTTTCGGCTGAGTGATTGGTTGATACATAATAGGGGTCAAAGGGAAGAGCATAAAATGGAATAAAAGATAGGGGAAAATGAGAAAAAAAAATGTACGGACAAATGTGAGGAACACTTGCTAGCCATAGAATAATGAACACTGAACAGACAAATTGATAAATTTCGTAAAATTAAAACAAAATTCAATTGATTATTATTAAATATCTATGCAGGCTTGGAAATTTCTCAAGATATAGTCATTAATTACACGAAGTGATGATATTTCCTATTTAAATTTCGCAGTTGAAAATAAATGCATTCATCCTTCTTCGCCGAGTTTATCCTGATTTAATCTAGCTATAAAACATAAATTGATAATCGAGTAAACATATCATCTGCTTTCCACTGAGAAATTAACGAGTACGTACTCTGCAGAAAAATAAAAGCAAACTGTGTGGATATAAAGAAACGATGGTAACTGGTTCAGTTTCCTTAAAAATAGTATAAGAAAAAGAAATTGTTAAGAGAAGACTCCCGTATAAAGTGGAATTACAAGATCTAAGGCGATCTCGGTGGTGAGTTGGAATTATCGTGAAACCTTGCGTCGCAAAGACGATTTGCAGGAGTAATTCCCCTTGGACCGAGTTTTTACCCTTTAAAATAAAATTTCAAAAGCAATCGCGTTTCGACTTTAGGTTACTGAAATAAAGTAGACATCTAACGTGCTGAGTTTGCAATTGCGTTTCCGGGAAAATTACACATTTTTTTACTGGAAAAACGTAATCTTTCAACGGAAACCGCACTCGAATTATTCTGGCTTAATAAAAGAAAGATTCTCTTGCAGGTGTTGCGCACATACGTCAGACATGACGTCCACTTGTTTGTGCGTTGATTTCGTACAAGCGCAACAACGCGCATTTTCTCATTATCCCTTTTTCCGCTCTCGAGAAGAGCAACCAGAGTTTTCCTTTTGAAGCGAGCAGTTATGCATGAGCCGTCGTAAATATCACGGGGGTGGCTCTGGCTCTAGTCCCTTTTGCATATTCATTTTAACTCTCTGTACATATATATATACGAGGACCGCGGTCGAAATAATGGTCGAGGATTTTGCAAACAACCGATTTTCCCAGTGCTCCTTTTTTCCTTTTGGACTTTGCTCATGCCAACCATGAGCTTACGCCGTGAATGCACCACACGTAAGCCCATATACTGGTATGTACGTTGTAAATGCAATGCAATCGTCACACGAACGTGAGTTTTTGTGTAAAACTCTAGTACGTTATGAATTAACAGCAGGAGATAACATACAGTGCGAAAGGCTTTTAAGTACGTAAAGTCTTTTATTTAAAACAAAGTCTTTGATGATAGTTTAGTATGTAAATCCACTTTGAAATGCGATTGAATACTTTCACATTGATTAATTTTAAATGCTTGAATCAACAATTCAGGATTGCATTCATTTTTAATATTTCCTGACTTTTCCATGGTTGATTTTAGCGCAGTTTATATTTGGTTTTTATAACAAAGCTAATTTCAGAAAAATACGTCAATATTGCCAATAAAAAGTAAACTAGTTCGCTTTCGAGCTTTTCCTCATATTTCATTTTACTTCTATAATCAAAAGTGGGAATGTTTACTTGCAAACCAAGTGTTTACTTTGAGTGAACGAGTTTGTAATCACCAATCTGGCCGTTAATGTGTTAAAAACTCAAGGCAGCTTGATAAACTTGAGCTTGCTCGTTCACTAGTGCAGACTTAGAAAATTTGATGAGGGTAAAATGCATCACTTCAATTAACGTTAAAGTTACAAGAGTGTATTCTCAACGGTAAGGAGAAAACGTTACTTGTCGTGAAATTGCATGATGGGTGCAAAAATGTATCTGAATATGTGAGGTGATAATGCACAAGCTCAAGGTTATTAGTAGGTAATTTACATCATAAAGTAGCAAAGTAATTCAAAATATACAACTCCTATTCTATCAAGATTCAAGATATGCAATGCTAGAAGTCTTGTTTTTTTTTAATCATCCGATCGCCATGTGCTCTTTGAAGGACTTGCTGAGTCATGTCGATACAAACGCAGCAGCACTTGAGAAGAGTGTTGAAAATTTGGCGAAGCACGATAAGAAAGGACGTTGCTGATGTGGCAAGAGTCGCATAAAGTCTAGAAGTCGTCTTTCTAGAACGCGGCCAGGCAAAAGAAAGAAGGCGGGAATGATGACGAGGGAGGACAGACTTGGCGAGGAAAAAACGAAAGGTCGACGAGAAGATCTTAACGAGACTCCTTGGAAAAGATCGAGGGTCCTTTTTCCTCTCCTTTCATCCGCTGTACTCTTCCCCGGATTTTTAGCACCTACGACTTATACCAACTTTGATTGCCAATCATTTCTCACCGAGGTAAGAAGGTTATTACCTTCCTACTTGCCAAGATGAGAATGTAGAGAGGAAGTTCTATATAAGGCGAAAGCTTTTTCAGAGGCGAGTCGAAGACGATGAAAAGTTTGCGGAAATATCAACCCACCCAATAACTTCTCCAGAAGCTATAAAGTCATCTCCTTTAATGTCATTCGCATCCAACCAGAATATCAAACAAGGCGTTAACCGTATAATGCAATTAAGTTTTATTTTTCATTCTGCATAACTAATTCTCTTTTCTTCTTTCTTGATTGACGATATTCATTTTAATTCTGGAAAATACTTGAAATCACTTTTCCCATCTTTGCCTATGAAAACCATCTTGACAAATTAATCATCTGAATAATAAACCTGTTACTTCAAGTTTAGCAACCTCTAAAATAATTAGCATCGATGAGGATGTACACGCAGAAAAAAAATCTGTTACTATTACAGAAGCCCTATGTTAAAATAGTGACAGCATAGCTTTTTATGTAGA